>PVIH01004646.1:0-136452 GCA_004025045.1 Sigmodon hispidus
GTGGTGGGGTGGTGGTGGTGGTGGTGTGGTGGTGTGGTGGTGGTGGTGTGCTGGTGGTAGCAGCACTGTTGTTTAGAGACAGAAACTTACCTGTAGCCCAGAACCCTTGAAACTCACTTCTCAACTCACTTCTCCTTATGGAGCACATGCTAGCCCCAGACTCGTTGTGATCCTCCTGCCTCTGAGTGCTGGGATTATGAGCATGAGACACTATGTCCAGCTATATTGTACTCATGTTTCAAATGTACATGTTTTATTATTCAACTGCTTCAACAATAATGCTGTGAAATGTAATGCAAGCAATAATAAATACAGCATTGTGTGTCTCTTCTCCATAACTCACAGGAAAGCGGTGTGGCTGAGGTGGAAGAAAACAGAGAGGAAATGCAAGAAGGAAAAGAAGAAGAAGACATCTCTTTCCTATCTGAGGGTCAGCTCGCATCACAAAGCGTGGCTTCCTCTGAAGACGAAACAGAAATAACGGAAGAACTGGAGCCAGAAGGTGACTTTTTGTTTAGACCGCTGCTGTTTACCTGACTCTGCTTTTCTTTCTCTGGGATCCTGTGCATGCATGCCTTCCCCAACACATCCTTCAGTAGTGAGTCCACCTCATGATGCCCACCTCCGGCACAAGTGCTGGGTGAGCGCTCGCTCTCTGGGTTGTCATCTCTCTTCTAAGGCCAACTTAGGGCCCCTGATAAAGCACAAGTGTCACTGTTGAGCTTGTCGCCAATTGATGTCTACAACATTTTATATTATCTTTGGATTCAATGTTATCAATTGAATTGTTCTTTAGCTTTGACTTTTTGAAATTAAAATCAAGAATTATGATATAAAAAAGACAACATAATGTCTCATTCTGAATAGACAGGAAGCTGGTAAGTGGCCTGTGGAAGCCTGGGTGGCAGCAAGGGAGAATGATTCAGAGGGAAGAGTATTGATTAAGTCTACTACCTTTTTTAAAGCATGTATTTTATTGCATATGCATGTACATGTATGTATGCTACACACAGCTTTTGGGGGTTGGTTCTCTCCTTCCATGTAGGTTCCAGGTACCAAACTCAGATCCTCAGGCTTGGTGACATTTACCCACTGAGCCACCTTGCCAGCCAATATTTGCTATTCTAATTAGGAAGATAGAGATAGTTTCACAGATTTAAATGATTAATTTAGTTAAACTACAAATAACAAATTTTGTAGTTTAAATATGTTTATAGCTTATTATATATGTGTTTTTAAAAATTTAAAAGTAAAGGTAGCATTGATTTTGATGTTTTTACACAGTGTTTTGTGTAAGCCATTGGAAAAATATCTGCTATGTGATGGCAGGTGTGGGCTTGGCTTGTGGGAGCTCTGGGGCCATATTGGAGCTGAGACTAAACATCATTCTTTACTTACCACCCCCCACAGCCTTTGTGCATTATTTGTCTAGACTCTAGCAGGCACCCAGTGCCTCTCAGATGTAATTAATAAATACATGAAAATTCATATGGCAACTTAAAAGAATGCATGGGAGAGAAATGGAAGAAAGATGTTCTTTCTATAATTGATGACCCAACTGTAGGACCACAGAAACTAGCTGGATCTGGCCTTGGTATATAGCTTATTTCTCATGCTCAAGTGCCTGAATAGAAAATGGCTGGCTCTCACTGTGTAGCTACAGATGCACATGGCCTAGTAACACAGTTTCATTAGCTTCCTGTTTAGGTAAAAAAGAGACAAAGACTTGTGGACATCCAGTGCCATCAAGAACTGTGCAAAAAGAGTTTTGCTGCAGAATACAGTTCCCAATACAGTTTTGCTACAGAAGCAGAGTGCCACTGCTGTGACATAGTCCTGCTCCATATACTGCCCTGTGATATTGTTGCATGGGCGGGTTGACATCATACCTTGGCATAGATCTATGCAGACTGCTGACTGGTTAGTCAGCACAGATGGTGCATATCATCCTCCAAACACACAGTGGTGGATAAAGGAAGGAAAAAAGTAGACATTTAAGACATTCAACTTTTGTTGGCATCCAGTGTTTCATTGAAACTTTCAACTGTAGTTAACTAGGTTCAGATTTTTACTAGCTTTTTAGACTAATGTACAAAGTAATGGATTTCCTCATTGCATTTCATCCTGTGTGTTATTATACTTGCTTGCTCTCCATTCTGCACCCCTGCCCCACCACAGCTGATGCCCTTTCTTCCCCCAGTTCTTCCTGCCTTCTTCTTTTCTATTGCATGTATTGCATCACCACAGTTTTAATTTGTATGTAAGCTAGTATGTCCAGAAGAGAGAAAGGTTTACCAGTCCTCTCACCTGGATTTTGTGAACATCCTGTAGTTATTAATGCCATCCTTGCACAAATAGCAAGTGTGGCTTCACTTTAACAAATGTTCTTCCTTCAATCTTTGCTATTTTTTTTTTATTAAAATGGCTACTTTTTATGGAAGAGAAACTCACCTTCCCTGTGCCTGCATCAGCTATGCCAGCCTTGGATGTTGTTCTCTACTTGGGATTGTAATAAAACCCAAATGCGACTTTTGTTTGCTACAGCATATATGGAAACTTGTAAAACTGCTTCTAGCTTAAAACAGTAAGCAGAATACAAAAAGTTTTTTAATAACTGGAGTAATTATGAAGCATATGAACGTCCAGATATGAAAAGAAAAAAGAAGGGACTGAAGTGATGACGCAGTGGAAAAAAGCACTCGCCACCAACCCTAAGAACCTGAGTTTGATTCCCTGGACCCACATAATAGAAGGGGAAAGTAAAATCTATTATCTTATACATTTATTTCACTAATTTTATAATATAAAAATAGTTATTTTTATTTCTTTTGTGTTTACCAGAATTAAAAATGGGAGTTCTTCAAGTTGCTTTTCCTTTCCTGAATTATACAAGTAAACATGGTAGACCCTGAGTGTTGTGCTGCTCTTCTCTGTTGTCCTGTGACATGCAGTAAATACATTGGCTAACCTGCTAAATGTTGCCCTTGTTTTCTGACAGATGAGGACAGATCAGCTTCTGACAGTGATGACTGTATTATCCCAGGTTCTGTCTCCAAGGATATCAAACAAGTGAGTAGCTTGATGCTAGGATAGTGTTCTAAACTAAGGCTGACGATTATTCTCAGTGTATCCGACTTCATAAATGGAAATATAATGCAAAAATATTTCTGGAAAAATTTTACTCATCTACTGCAAGATAGTTTTACTGATCCAGTTTCTTTCTGTATGTTATGTATATGTGTGCACATGTTTATACGAAGCCACATGTGTACATGTGTGTGCCAGCCAGAGATCAACACCAGGGATCTTGCTTAGTAACTCTGTATCTTATTGTTTGAGACAGTCTCTTGTAAACTCACCAATTTGGCCAGACTATCCGGCCAGCATGCACCCAGGACCTAACTGTCTCTGACTCCCTAATGCTTTATCCAGCTTTCGCTTTTTTTGTGGGGGTTTCAGGGCTCAAACTCAGGTTGTCATGCTTGCCTTGCAAACACTTAGCCAACTGAACCACCTCCTCGGCTCCTGCTTATACTTGTATTACAATGGACTGCAGTATCACTTTTCAAAGAGTACCTGACACTGGGAGTGTGATCCACCTGTTGGTAAGACCAGCCATCCTCCGTGCTTCCCTTTCAGTTTCTATATACAAAGATTCATTAAAGCAGATCTATGTCTCAGAGACTACAGCTGTGAGATTACATTGAAACTATAATGGCTTACCTACATAGCTTCATAGAGTATTCAAATCTAAATATGGCTATTGACCGACCATTAAAATTATTTCACTTCTGACAGAAAAACTAAAATGTCAGAAAAATTATTGAACATGGCCAAGAGTTCTTTTTTGTATCACATCACTGAAATGTATTATATAAAATAAAATACTGAAAAGAAAATTATATTTCAAGATATACATGGAAGATTTCCTGCATTTAAGAGCATACTTTTATCATAGAGGGGAGAGAAAGATTTTATACATTTCATGTAAGTAGCACCAGGCAGGTAGCACATGCATAAGTTCTTCCTACTGAGAAGAGGGAGGTGTGAGGGTGAAGTTCAAGCCTGCTACCGTCCCTAAAGAAGCAGGGGCTGGTGAGACGGTCCAATCCTTGGATTCCACCCGTGGAAGGAGAAACCAGACTCGGGCAAATTTTCCTCTCCATACATGCATCATGGCATGTGTGCACTCACATGCATACACACAGTAAATAAATATGTACTGATCATTTTTCAGAAAAGGAAGAGACAGGATCTGTGGGTGTGGCTCAGTGGTAGAGCACTGGCCTAGCTTCAGGGCCTTGATGCCCATCACGGAAGTGAAAGTGAGGAAAGGAAGGACGGAGGAAGGAAATGTAAAAGGTGAAGGCTTGGCCTTCTCTTCCTCTATATTAGCTTCCCTGGAATTTGTTTTTAGTTTTATAATTTTGGCTTTATTGAAAAAAAATCTAAAACTTCTGTTTAATTCCTCTTTTGCATATTCTAAGCTTAATATCTTTGCAAAACAAAACTGTGAGCATGTTTCTTACAGTGCCTCCATGAAACAAAGGCACACATTAATGTGTGTGTGCACACCTCTGTGCGTGTAGAGATCAAAGGCTGACATGGGGGGATCCTCTCCATCACTGTCCACCTTCTTTTTAACATAGTTCCTCACTGAACCTGGAGCTAGTGGACTAGACTGACCACTGAACTCTAAGAACCTGTCCACCTCCCCAGTTCTGGGCCTACAGGTACCTGCTGTCGCAATCAGCTTTTTACCTACTGGGGATCTGAACTCAGATCCTCATGATTACACAGCCAAAGATAACTGTTTTTTTATGTGCTTGATATAGAAAACATCTCATCTTTCTAAAGTTGTATTACTAGAGTTAGTATGTAATTACATTAATATTGCCCTATGTTAAACTGGTATGTAGAATGCTCATTGCTTAAAACTGATAAAGCAAAGAAGGAATTTATTATGGTGCTCAGTTAAATTAAATTTAATATTTTTGCTTAATCAAATGCTAAATTGTTAAATAATTTATCAAATTACTAAATGGAAATTCCTAGCCTCCATTTAGAGCTGATAATATCAGTAAAAAACAATAAGCTTCCTTTTTGAGATTTGATTTTATAATCATAAGCAGAACTGACAGTAGGTGATAAATGGGTGGTTGGGTAGATGGATGGATTGAATGATTAGACAGACAGATTTACTAAAAAAAAAAAAAAATTGGCTGCTATAATGGAGGACAGATCATGTGTTACCAAAGGCCTGAGAACTAGGACATCCAGTGGCAATGCTTTCTCATCTGAAAGGCAGCGGCAGGCTCAAGACTCAGGAGTCTGCTTCAGGTCAAGTCTGAAAGTGTGAACCCATTGTTGTCATCCTGACACAAGGAGTTTGTTCTCTCTCTCTCTTTCTCTGTCCTCTCTCTCTCTCTCTCTCTCTCTCTCTCTCTCTCTCTCTCTCTCTCTCTCTCTCTCTCTCTCTCTCTCTCTCCCTCCCTCTCTGATGATTATGATCATTTTTGAGATAGGGTCTCACTGTGTAGCTCTGGCTATTCTGAAGACCAGGTTGTCTTAAGCTTGCAGAGATCTGCCTGGCTGTGCCTTCTAAGTGCTAGAATTGAAGGTGTCTGCCACCATGCCCAGCAAGGAGCTCCCTCTTATTAAGCTTTTTGGTGCCATTACTCTTTTACCTGACTGGAAAGAGCCCATTCATATTACAGAGACCAATTTGCTTTTTTCAGTCTATCTAGATTTTAAGCTATCCAGAAGCACAGATACTCAATTGTCAAGTAATGAATTATTTCACAACCATTATAAATTGACCAAATGTTTGGGTACTGCATAACATAATCAAGTTGGCAAATAAAATTAACCATCACAGCATTTCACTAAGAACCTTCCATTTTTATCATGTCTGCATGCCTGATTTTTCTCTCTTATATCAGCAGTTTATTCTGTAAGACAGTGCCTATTTCAGCTGGCTTTTGGGGCACATAAATGATTTAGTCTTTGAACATAAGAATATAAAAAATGAGATATTGAATCATTTCTGGGTCTATAAAGACAGTAATACAAAAATATATTTATCTTGTCAGTTTATAAACAACACTCATTCTTCATGCTGTAAGCCAGAAATTCACTGCCTACTGTGATAGCAAACACAGTATTCCACTCCTGCTTTTAGGGAGCTCTGTACTGATTGGAGAGATGTGCTTATGAAAAACCAACCAGTCTTAATAACCCATCAATTAGGTTGTAAATAATATTAGCACTTGAGTCAGTCAACACTTGAATTCTTCAGCTAGTTCTGACCTACATTCTCATTCTCCAAATGAGTAAACTGAGATCTTAAAAAGAAGAGACTCCCCACATCCATTTCCCTAGTGAAGGATGTTGAAAGGAAGGATCGATCTGGGGTAATTTTAAAAATAGAAATCCTAAAGGATTTGTTTGCTCTGATCTGGCATGCCCACCTCCTTCTCTTACAATTACTTGCTGACTTCATCTGCTTCATTTGCTTATTACCCAAAGGTAGGCACACAAAAATGCCTATCCCCAAGGGAAGAGACCTGATTAGTCACATCTAACCTCTGGACTGGGCCTATTATCGATATTACCCTGTATCACACAGTAAAGATAGTCCTGCTGCAGCTGTGGCATCTCAAGGACAAAAAGAAAGGCATCTAGTGTAGAAAGGAACACAAGAATGCACTAACTTGCAACCTTTCTGTAAGAAAGTCTTGTTTACAGTGAGGTGGAGCAACAGATACTTTAGACATTGGACTCAAGTAGACCACATGGGCATTGTAGCAGTTAATCTTATTTTTAAAACATTATTTATCATCTTTAATTCTGAGTGTAGAGAAAACGTTTTTCTAAATTTTACTATCCTAGACCATCACATCTGCACATTAGTAAATGTTTGAAAACAATGCTTACTGCCACATTGAGAGGAACTGCTCTTGGCATCTCATGGGCAGAGGTCAGGGCTTAAGTAAACACGCTGCAATGTAAGACCCACAACAAAGAGCTCTCCAACTTAATGGGCCAATCAGTCTTAATTTACTGTCCAAAATACAAGTCATGGAGAAGTATTGAAGCTTCACCCCCAAGGCAGCAGTGTTAAGAGCTGAGGCCTGGAGGAGATTGGTTGGATCATGAGGACTTCATGATCATGAATAGATTAGCACTCATATAAAAAGGCAGAATGAAAGGGAGCACTTCTGCTCTCCTGCCATAGAGGACATAATGTTCCTCCTCCCTAGAGGACACAGCATCAGGGCCCCATCAGACCCACCAGCACCTTGACCCTGACTCTGGACTCTTCATCCTTTGGAATTGTGTGAATGGGTTCAGCAGTTACAAATCATCCTACCTATAACATTTGTACAAATGGACCAAAACAGTACGTGCACATTTCCTATTGATTATATCAGTTTTTCTGCATGTTACTTTAGGAAATAATTTAGTGTAAAAAAAATGTAACCCTTTAAAACATTAATGATTAAAAAGACCATAGACAAATGTATATCCTTTATCTGAATCCCTAAATTATTACCTTTTTGTTTTACCTTTCAATCTCTTATACATATGTATACCCATGTGATTTGTTTATGGTATAAATACATCACTATATATAGAACTACTAGGAACCATTTCAGACCCGAAAGATGGCCCTTCACCTCTAAAACTGTAACAGCAACAAGACAGTGTTGTTATATGATTCTGAGTACCTAAGATAAAACAAACTCTATTTCCCCTACTGAACCCTCATAAAAAAAAAAAAAAACATAATACTTCTGTAATCAGTTGTGTTTGGTTTGGGTTCCCCCCCCCCCAAAGCAAGCACTTCTTCAAAAAACACCAAATAAGTGATCTCTAATTTGCTTCAGTTCTGACATATCTATAAACAAAATCAGAAGCTACAAGTTAAGGGAATAATCCCATAGTAGTGAACCCCGGACTCTAGATAACAAGCTCAAGCCACGTGTTTTCTCTGTGTTTCTGACAATAACTGGAGTTCCAGCAAACTCATTGGGTTTAATTAGTTCACTAGAGTAACTCATAGAACATAGACCAACATTTGCCTTGACTATAAATATCTCATGTAGACACTTAGGACAAGGTATGTAAGGAGGCCTGTGGTGTCTCCATGCCCTCTCTGAATGCACCATGCTTGAAACTCCCACATCATTTCAGCTGTCTTGGAGATCTGCATTCTCACAGCTTGGGGGACTATTTGTACTCTCTGTTATATAGGTTTGATGGATTAAATCATTGGCCACTGGCAATCAAGTTGACTCTCATCCCCTTCCTATTTCTGGAGGTTATGAAGTAGGACTGAAAGTCCCAACTCTTTAAGCCAACCTGCTCTTTCAGGAGACCAGGCACCTCGTCATCTCACTAGGAACTCCAGAGCTAAGGATTCTAGGACCTTCTAAGGATGCTAGGCTACTAGAAAAAGGCCACAGCATCTCACAAATGTACAGTTCTCATTAAAATCCTGCCACTTGTCCCAACAGTGTCATTTATAGGTATCTAAACTGCGTCTTTTTTCCCCATGTCTCTTTAGCTTTAATTGATCTGTAGTGGTTCCTCGGCATTTGTTTTGGTCTTTTATAACATTGACTGTGTGGAGCACAGACCACCTGTGTTGTAGGATGTCCTGTAGTTTGGATTTCTCTAGTATTTCTCTGATGTTGAGGTCAGATTCTGGTTATGCTTTGTGGGAATACCACAAAATAGATGCTGTGTCTTTAGCACATCATGTCAAGGGGGAAGGCATTATGCTGGATTATTTGATGATAGTAACTTTGGTTAAAGGATTGTGTCTGTCACCGATAATAGTAGTAGTCATAGTATTTGTTGTTGTTGTTGTTAAGACAAGGTCTCACACCATAGTCCACACTGTTTTGGAACTCACTATGTAACCAGGCTGGCCCTGAACTCACAGTAATCTTGCCACAGTCTCCCACATGCTAGGACTTCAGGAATGAGCAACAGCACTCTGTTCAATTTTAAGCTTAAAATATCCATAGTTTATTAGTGTACCAAATGTCTTCAGGAACTAAGTGGGGTAGAAATCACAGGACAGAGATGCATACATAGCCTTTGTAGACAGGAGGGCATATAGTCACATTGTCACTGCTTATAGAATGTGGTAACCAGCTTTTGAAGATTTTTGTCTAGGTTAACTCTTCAGAAGTTTAGTCTGTAACCAGTTTGCTATGCTGCCTCTAGTCTATGTCAGAAGGCACACCATAGCAGGAGCTCAGGAAGGAGGAAGCCTGCCCACCCATGCCCAAGGATAAGCAAGAAGGTGCTTCTATCACAAGATCTCCTTCTGAGACACACCTAAAAACTTAGCTTCCTCCTTTGAGACTCTACTTCCTAATAGCGCCAAAGTCAGCATATAATATGGGGACATTTTTGGGGACATGGCAGAGCTAGACCACAGCAAACATGTTACTGTTTGATGTGCTGAGCATGTCTGTGATTTTTTTCTTTCCATAGCACCTACTCATAGCTATGAAAGGAACAGTTCTGTACTTAAAGGGCTCAACACCTGCCAGGCTTCCATAGCTAAGATCTCACCAGCTCACTCAAAAGTAGTTTTCGAATTGTGTTTTCTTCATCATGCATGATTCCTTAGAAAATACATCTATTTGGATAGTGTTCTTTATGTGGGTATTAAGAGCTATTTAGAGATGATTAAATATGTGAAGACATATATTTAGGTTATCTATAAGTGCATTTAAGGGGTTCTCTGTGTCCCTCCTTCCTTCCCTCCCTCCCTTCTCTTTATCTGTCTGTCTGTCTATATATATGTACATATATATATATATATATATATATATATATATATATATATATATATCTGGCTTTGTAGAACAGCTCCCTCAGTCTCCCAAGTACTGGGATTCATGCCTGGCTTGCTTCTGTTGTGGAGTTGAGTTCTGAGAAGGGTAGCCTAGAGCAATGTGGAAGTTATGGAGCAGTGACTAATAAAACTGGTGATTAGTGCAAGGACAATGGAATGTGCAAGGTGTGTCAAGAATGCTTTAAGAGGTGTCTTGTTTAATGGATCATAATGAAGAAGAACTTCCTAGATTTGCTAATGCTTGAACCATGTTACACATAATTAGGAGTGAGGGGAAAGCAGGGAAAGATTTAGAGGCCAATGAGAAAAGCATGAGAATTTAAAACATGGATCAAGAATTGTTGCGGTTCAAAATAGTTTTGGGGTGGAACAAGGTAATTGAGGAACCAAGGACAGCCAGCTGACATGGGGAGTTCAGAGCATGGAGGCCTAACAGGGTTGGTCTGATTAGCTTGGGTTAGATTTAGTAATGGCTTTGTTTGGTTTGGTTTAGCTTAGGGTAGCATAGGGCTTAGTTTAGTTTGGTTTTAGTTTGTGGTTTGGTTTGGTTTGGTTTGGTTTAATTTGATTAGGGATTGGGTTGGGTTGGTTTGGATTGGTTTGGCTTATTTTAAGACTAGAGTCCTGTTATGTTGATGAGACTCATGTCAAACTCATAGGCTAAAACTGATCCTCATGCCTAGCTTTCTGAGTAAGTATGTCTACAGATAAACATCACTACACCTTATTACTCCTAGTAATTTAGAAGCAAGAAGAGACAGTAACTCATTCATTAAGCAGATAAGTGATGCTGACTCTAGGGACTGGAAATAAAGCAAAGAAATTGGCTCCTTTTATTTTAGACTTATTTTTATTTTATGTATATTAGTGTTTTGCCTGCTTGTGTATCTTTATCACACAGAGGCCAGAAAAAGGAGCCCAGTCTCCTAGAACTAGAGTTGTAGACTGTTGTGAGCTGTCATGTGGTTGCTAAGAACTGAACCTGGGTTCTCTGCAAGAGCAACAAGAAAAGCACTGAGCCATCTAGGCTGTGCTCTTGGGATGTATTTTAAAAGACAGATTCAGTATAAAGCAGAGTTAGAGTAGTTTAAAAGTTGTCAGATAACCCAGCCTGTGTTATCCCTTCTTCACAGACTTGGACCTGGCTCCTTTTATAATGTTGCAGGTAGGACTAGACATAGTGTCCTAACTAAGCCTCACTGATGCCAGTTACTGTGTCCTGCACTTCTCTAATATCTGTGTGAGCAGTTTAACATCACTTAGTTTCATTTTTATGTTAACAGATCCTGACAGCTCATAGTTATTTCTTAGAATGTTGATTCTTAAAAGGAATCTAACAGATTTCCCAGGACTTGGACATATTCCTTGGTTCCGTCTCTTTCCTTCATGTCTGTGATCTATAATTAATCATAGATTACTTCATTTTGTTTCATTTCATTTACAACATTTATGAGCTTCACTTTGTCAGTATGAAATGCCTGTCCCCTCCTTTCCTTTCCAAAGTGGTATAATTAGTGTTAGCATCTTTTTTAACAGGCTACATAAAGTTTAGTGGCGGGATTAAATCAAGTCATTAACATAATGTGCTACCCAATTGGCCTCTATCTCTCTTCGTTTCCCGGACATCAAAGTGGCACAGAGCGAGTGTAATTGGGCCTTGCTGGCCTGTCAGATCCCGTCAGCCTGATGACTGCTGCTTTTGCTAAAAAGCTTCTAGGCATGATAATTAATGGGGGTGGGAATGGAAGTCTGGGAAATATAAAACTTTGGACATTTCTCTATGAATATTTTATTAATTTGAATAATCATAAGTTAACAGTATCAATTTGATGTATAATACATCGATTAAAAGCCTTGTTTCAGGGCCTCAAAATAGACATCAAAACTGAGAACTTCCACTTGCTATGGCATTGAAAAATTAATCCTTTTGCATCATTGTCAAGTTTATCACTTAAAGAATGTGTCCACTTTTCACAACAAAATATATGACCATCAGCTCTTGGGTGTTGTATAGCTGTTCTTGGTTGTCAAGTTGATTACATCTGGAACTAACTAAAACCCAAATGGATAGGTTCACTTGTGAGGGATTTGAAGTGAGAAGACCCACTTGTAATATAAATCTTCTGAGGTGGAAAGATTCACCTTTAATCCAGATCTTTTGAGGTGGGAAGAGCCATCTTTAATCTGGGCCACTCCTTCTGCTGGCAGCCTATAGAAAGGACATGGAAGAAGGAGGCTTGCTCTCTGTTTATCTCCCTCTCACTGGCTAATCCATTCCTTCACTGGCATTGGAGCCTGCTTCTTGAGGATTCCAGTGTACACTGAAGATCAGCTGAGACACCCAGCCTTGTGGACTTAGTAACTACTGAAGATTTTGACCTTCATTGGTAGGGAACCATTGTTGGACTAGCTGGACAACAGCCTGTAAGCCACTCTAACAAATCCCCTTTCTACAAATAGATAAATAGATCCATTCTACTAGTTCTCTTCCTCTAAAGACCCCTGACGAAAGCAGGTGTGTTATTTCTTGGTAAGACTGGCAGATTGCCACAGGAGTGGACGTCTGTGTGCAGGATACCTTGACTTGACACTACTCACTCAGTTTCTGCTAATGGCATTTGTATAAAAGCAGCCCCAGCCCCTTTGGACTGACATTCAATCCACCTGGAACACCGTCACTAAAAAATAAGCTTGCATTCCCAGCTGCTACCGAGATAACATCAGCAAATGAATTTCAAAATTCCAAAGGTCGACATGAAAAAAAAGCAACACCCTGGTTTTTGAATTCACTAATTAAAAAACTATCAAATCAGGAATGAACAATAAAGGAAAGATTGTAGCTTGACAGTGAAAAAAAAAAAAAAACCTATCAAATCACTTATATGATATCCTACCATTGAGTAAGAAGTTTTTGGGCTAGAGAGATGACTCAGCAGTTAAGAGCACTGACTGTTTTTTCAGAGGACCTGTGTTCAATTTCTAGCATTCACATGGCAGCCAACAACTGTCTGTAATTCCAAGATCTGACACCCTTACACAGTTGTACATGCAGGCAAAACATCAATTCACATAAAAAAAATAAAAATAAATATTTTTTTAAAAAAGAAGCCCTCTCAATGTTTTAGATGTAAGAACTAGGTTTTTAAATATGTTTTATATAAAACCAGAATTGTTACATTGTTTTTCTGATAATAATTGCTCTTAAAACTTGTGTTTTTTAACATGATCTCTAATGTGCTGTGAGCATCTTTCTATAGACATACTTTATTTTAATATGAGTATAACAATCCAATGCAGATGTTCCACTTTATTTAAATAAACTTTTTTGGTACTCTTGAGTTTTAAACAGTTTTGCCAATACAAACTCTTTTGCTTAAAATCCACTTCTCATACATGTGTGAAAAGTCATAATTTGCTGTCACTTAGCTACACTGCTCACCAGTGTATTGTCTGTCACCTCTACAGGGGTAAATTGGGAGGTTTCACTAAGACCTTGCAATATGCAGTGCCAAAAGGACTTGCTATCTGATCCTTACAGAAAAATTGTCAGCTCTCAATTTTTTGGTTGGGATGAACTAAGTAAATGTCTGTAGGAGACCATAGATTAGACTGAGCATCTGTGCTGGCCTGAGAAGACTGAACCAGTATAGACCAGATCACAGTAACTTGTGTTTTTAATCCTGAAAGGCCGCATAGCCAATTAATCAAACTGTAGCAGTCAAACTGTAACCACAGGGCTGGTTGAAGGGATAATGGCTAGTTAAGCTGTTTTCTAGGGCTCACATGGTTTTTGGTAACTGCTGTCCAATTATATGGCTGGCTGGCATCCTCAGAACATGCTCTGGTTCTGGAAGCTATTCGGTGCACAGCTCAGGCGGCTCTTATTTGTTCAGGTAAGATCTACTAGATTTAATGTCCAAGGAACTTTACTTTTAAAAGTTTAAACAAAAGCTATTATGTTGTATAATTTATATTAGACCAGTGGTTCTCAACCTGTGGGTCACAACCCCTTTGGAATTTAACCCTTTCATAGGAATAACATATCAGTTATTTAAATTACAATTTATGACAGTAGCAAAATTAGTTACGAAGTAGCAATGAAAATAACTTTATGCTTGGGAATCACTATACCATAAGGAACCATATTAAAAGGTCACAGAATTAGGAAGGTTGAGAATGACTGTATTAGACTGTTTCTGATGATGACACAGATTACCTCTGCAAAGGAAATAATTTAACTAATCCTATACTAAAAATGTCACATGACTAAAGAACAGTTTAATGTGGTCATTCTGGAAGTCTCCCTCTAAGTAGCAAGGAAGAGTGAGTACAAGATGAGCAAGTAGGGATTAAGGGTAAACCTGAAAACAGCAGCATCCATGTCATCTGACAGTTTGTGAGAGATGCAAACACTTGAACCCTACCCAAGACAAGTGTATCAGAGGTTTTAAGATGGGCCCCCAAATCTCTGATGTGCATATAAGCCTGGGGATGGTGAAAGCTTAGGACAGCTCTAAGGAGTAAAAGTAGTATTGTCCACTTTTGTGTGCCTTGAAAATCATCTAGGGAGCATTTTGACCAGATCTCAGCCTCTGCCCTTGTCAGTTCAAGCAATAGAGTGATTGTAGCTCCCCAGGGAACCTAACAAACAACCCTGACAGAGAGCCACTGTGCTAACCTGTTCTGGATGAGCAGCACATCAGAGTCACTGGAGCTAAGGCTGGGCTTTTTATACCTCTCTCCTCCTTCACATGCCACCATAGCAAACCACAGGGGTGATGGAATAAGCCTTGGGTGTCTGTCCTTGTATGACACAAAAACATCTTCCCAGCCATGCTCTCATTTGCTGATCATTAGAACATCATTAGAATAGGCACTCTCAGGTAAGCCTGGGGCCGCTTTAACCCATCACTGGAGTTTTCAGTGTTTAGATTCATTTGATGTGGTGCATATTAACAGAACATGTTAGAAAAGAGAGATTGTCCACTAGTGAAAGCTGACTTGGCTGTGTTTGTTAACAGCATTGCTTTGGCACTGAGTTCTAGAGACACACCATCTTTCTATGTCTTCTTATTTCTTCCAAATAATTATCATCTTCACAAAAGTAAAATTTTCATTGCCTGTATGAAGGTAACTCTGATAGGAGGAGGTGAACTCAGGCCTATGTACTGTACACTAACACTGAGCAACATTCTTAGCATTTTATTTTATTGAGGCAGCACTCATTAGGTGGACCAGACTGGATGAACCTCACAGTCTTTCTCTCAGCCTCCCAAGTACTGGGATTAAAACATAATATTCTTTCAAAAGAGGATATTATTCCTGCTACATAGAAGGCTTGGGGGCTGGTACAAAGCCAGGAGGGCTTCCTTGAATCTTTGAAACGGCTTTTCCTATGCCCAGCTGGAAGGAAGGAAGTAGAAGACTCCTTTAGTCGATATGCATCCCAGCCTCTTACATATGCCTCTGGTACTATCGGTAGTGAGTCTGATAGTTTGAATCACTCCTTTGAACTTACCACCTCAATTAAAACATTAGCTCTTAAGTGGTGGAGACATAGATCATCACCTTCTATTTCTGTTTTATTTCTTTTGCTTTTGTTACAAGGAACCAAATCCCATGCATTGTGTGTCCAACAGGCAGACATTATGGGGTTTTGGTACATGCAGTGTATTAGTTTGCATTTCTTTTGCTATGATAAAATATCATGACCAAAAGCACATTGGAGAGAAAGGGGTTTATGTTGCTTGCAGATTATAATCCATCATTAAGGGAAGCCAAGAGTCCAGGGGCTGGAAGCAAATCCCACAGAGGAATGCTGCTTGCTGGTTTGCTTCCTTGACTGCATGGCTGCCTTTCCTGTACAGCCCAGACCCATCTCTCTAGGGATAGCACTGTCCACAGTGGGCTGGGTCCTCCTGTATCAGTTAGCAGTCAGGAAAATGCCCCACAGGCCAGAGTGATGTGGGCAACAAGCCAGATATGTCTTAAGTTAGTGTCAGCCTGAAAAAAAAGGAGCGTGTGTATGGGCACGCACACACACACACACAAACCCATGACTCTAATATCATATATGTAATATAAGTGAACAAAAGTTATAATGATTTGACTAAGATAAATAAATCACAAAAATATAATATTAGATGACAAAACTAATTATGAAATGACTAGTATTGTATGCTGTCACCAGTGGAAAACCTAGGAATAGAAAATAATGCTACTTGTTGGTTATGGACAGATATAGACATAGAAACGATTGTATGCTTTGGGATGATACAGCCAATTCCTCTGGAGAGTGGGAAAGATGGGACACTTTGGCAATTGGGGGATTTGTCTTTATTAATATTATTGTTACTATTCATTTCTTCAGCAAAACAGTTGACTTATACATAGCAAAACATGGCATGTTTGTAAGACAGTGGGTACTTAAAAAACCAAATTATTGTCTATACTCTTCTCACATTTTTGTGTTTTATAATCTGAAAAAGTAAGTGTGACGCCGGCAGGATGACTTAGTGGATAAGATGCCAGTGCCAAGCCTGACAGCCTGAGTTCAGCCCTCAGGCCCCACGAGGAAGAAGTAAACAACTCCTATAAATCATTCTCTGGCCACCAACTCACTATGACATTTAAGTTCTGTGGCACACAGAGACAGTGAGAAAGAGATGTAATTTAAAAATTAAATACATAGAATATTTAATACCATATCATTATAGAAATCAAGACTAAAATTAAACACATCTGTAATCTCACCATTGTTAGATGCAATTGTGCTGGCTGAGACAAGTTGCAAAGCCTGTGTCATGAATCATCCTTACAGGAAGCCAGGGTACTGTGTCAAGTTAGAATACTTTTTAAAAAGTCAAGTGACAGAGTGCCTATCTAGCATATGCAAGGTCCTAGGTTCAATCCCAAACACTAGAAAAAAAATCCAAACCAACCCCACTTTGTCAGTGGAGTGTCTAAACTCAAATGGAGAATTAAGCGGGGTGCTGTGTGATCAAACATGGACATTTTCAAATTCTAATAACAACCTAAATAGCACTATAGAGACTGTGTCCTTATGTAAACTAGCATCACTCGGGACAGTAGTGGAACAGAGCCAAAATCATGAGAGCTCAGATTCATTTTTCTCTATGAGTAATACAAGCTGTCATCACATTTCCAGATCATTCAGTCACATAATGGGTAGCGTCCATCTATACTGACAACTAAAAATAAGTCTTATGCAGTTCTTATTTGAGTCACTTTTGATACGTCCGTTCGCCACAGTCACAATTTATAAACATGTTTCTTACATGCTGATGTTGACATCTCCCTAACTAGGGAAGATGATGGGGCAACTGGTGAACACGGTGGTGATGGAATGCAACAACTTACCTGGTACTAACAGTCTATACCAATAAAAAAAAAAAACAGGAAAAGCCCAAGCCTGTACTTTCTGGCTACTGCCCTCTATCTTGTGGACACTGATGTGCGCAGGGATGTCACATGTCCTTTACTTTTGTTTACTAAGAAGACTTTAGAAGGCTTCTACTGAAAAGGACTGCTCCCCTCTAGGTTCGTGCATATGTTCATGGTGTGGGGGGGTATGTTTGAGACAGAATCTCACTTCATGTGCCCAGGCTAGCCTCAAACTCATGGTGATCCTTCTACCTTAGCTCCTAAGTGCTGGGACCATTCCCAGCTTCATCCACTGTCTTCTCAATCATTATATTATTACTCTTATTTCTCTTAATTAAAGTGTCTTCATTGTGACAATTTCAAACATACAAACAAATTAAAATAACACTACCCTGCCACCCAGATTCAGTGTATTCATCTTGCAGATAATATTCCCCAACAAAAAACCAGAATAATAAATGATTTTGCAGTATTTAAAAATCATTAATTTCCCAAAGTTTATCATCCATAAGCATCTTTCAAATGAGAAAGTCCTAGAAACAGCAGCTTCAGTGGTTCTGGCAATAAAAAACATACTCTGTCTGTATAGCAGATATTCATTCTCCTGGTTCCCACTAAATGTTTATTGTGAGCCTACTACTGTTGCAAACAGGTGTGCTCTGGACCTCCCTGCTTGAGCTCAAGGTCTATAGAGAAGCCACCAGGTGAGGGCTCCATGCGGTCAGTGAAGGCTGTGGGAGAAAGCAGCCAGCAGTCAGTGAGAGGTCAGCATAAAGTGTATGGTCAAAGGCTGGATTTTGTCCTATGAAAAAGATTATTTCAAACAGAATAAACTTCAGATGTGGAAGGTAAACAATATGCCCATCTCACTACAGCTTGAGAGAATGGTTAGAGTATAGAATAATAGAAAGGTTTTCAAGCAAAATAAAATCACATAGCTTGGCTTTAGAGAGATAATTCCCTTACAAAAGGAGAATGGTTGGGGCTGAAGGCAGATTAGAGGTCAGGCTGCCTTACTTACGTGTGTCTTCTGGTCATGAGAGTGCATCCACTTTCTGGGTGTGCCCGGTTGTGGTCTCCACTGCCACTGAACTTTCCACAGTCTGTTTCTTACTGCCAACAATTATCTATTATATTAATCCCATCTAGCTTCTCCCTCATTCTGTCATTTCTACTTTTTAATAACTAATACCTGTTATATTAAAAGTTATCCCTGATGAGAATCTAAAGGCATTTCTCAGATACTAAATGAGAAAAGGGACCAACGGCTGCTCAATGTGTGGAGTATCAGATGCTTTCCACAGTTCAGCCAAGCATTGAGATAGGACAGAAAATGAAGAGAAATGGGGATGTAAACAGTACAGATAGGGGAAGGATACAAACAGCCAGAAGATTCAGACCTTCTAGCTGTAGGCAACAACAGTTAAAGACAATCCTGTTGGCTGAGGTAGAAACACCAAAGAACAAACGGGATTCGGGGAGGAGAGAGATGTACAGTCACATAACTGCCAGCCCCTTCATCTCCAGATCTTCTTACATGAACCAGATGAACTTTTGAATGTAGCAAATTAAACCAAGTGTTCAAATGAATTGTCATTTCATTGACATTGCCATTCCAGACAATTAAAATGCTTGAAAAATGTCTTCTTGAGAGCTTGCTTTCTGGGCATAGATGATTTGACATCCATCCCTTTAAGGATCTAACAACATGAAATGAACAGAGTCACCATGGATTACACTCATGGTATTGAGCAGGAAATTAGAATGTTGGGGTAGCAGAAGCTGCCAAAGCAACAGTACTGAAGCAAGAAGAAAATTAGACAAATGTGTCTAAATGCTTTTTTTTTATTTTGATAATACAGTGTGTTTACCTTTTGATGTTACCTTTGGGAACTCCTCATAGTCCTGACAGCCCAAATTAGTTCTTAAAAATCGTGCAAGTTTCTGCTTGGGAATTGTCTAGTTAATACAATGTTAATAAAATATAAAATAACATCTTAAGCTGGAGTCTTGTGCTGTTTTAAACTCATGTGTGTCTTTATTCCATGTGTCATAAACGGTTTTAACTTGTGATCCTCACTAGAATGCGTGCGTGCTTCTTCCTTTCAGCTTCCTTTCTGTTGCCTCTCCTGCTTTGGTGCGGGAGCGAGCATAAGCATTTCCTAAGGTTCTGTTGCTATAGAATCCTAAGCTGCCCATATGCCCCTTTACTTTGCATTGTGCTTTACGCCTGCCAGTATTATAAAATATGTGTGCACTTCTGCAGCCACAGTACATTTTAAGGAAAAAACAATGTCACTTAAGCTATTTTCCTTGCCGTGTGGTCTTCACCAGTCAGAGGTTTTCTGAACTCAGCTTAGACAATAGCTCCAACTTCATTTTTTATGCACGTGAACAGAGAGGACTTGAGGTTATTAGTTGAAACCGAGTAACCTTTCTAGGCTTTCATCTCTTTCTTTTCAAATTTGAATATGAAAAGCATATTCAAGTCAAAGAGCATCACTTTAATGACATTTGGCAGTCATTTGATTTATTAGGTTTTAGAAAAAATTTTCCTTTAAATATTTCATCATACTATGCTAATCCTAGTAATATTGCCAGCTGCAGCCTTGTACCTGTATTAGTGGAGACAGAATGGTGTGGAATTTTCTCTGTCATCCTAGTAAAATTTCCATGAATCTACTGAATAATAAAATAACCTTATTGAAATATTCAGATTTTAGTTTTTAGTTAAAGTGTCTTAGAATGCATAATAAAAGAAAATGTCTTTTGAAAGAAGGGGGTAAAATTACTTCATCAAATATTGAGGGGCTTTGACAGCAGAGAAAATGGTTCTTTGTGGAAGCATTCTTTCAATAGGATACTTAAGTTTTTTATTTGCTTAATTACATGCTGTGAAATGTCTACATGGTCACTAGGGTGGATTTTTATGCTAGTATATACTTAATGATGAGTTTCTCCTACCTGGTCACAAAACAAGTTTTATTTTCATGTTTTCCTAATTATTACTTGAATGACATTTGGCAGTCATTTGATTTGATTGACAGTATCATGGCTTTGACAGTAAAAGAAGAATTTTTTTAAAGAACAGATTTTGAATTGTGAGAAACAAATTTAACTGAAGAAATACTGAAGTCTGATAAAGTATTTTAGTCATAGTTGTCAATTGAAGTCATTTCTCAAGGAGTTTCTAAATCTCAGGCAAATGTTTGTGGATTCTTCATTTTAATTCTTCATTTATTAATGGAAGTTGGAAAATAAACTGTAAAAATAATATGTGAACTTAGATATAAGACTTTGTTTCTTTTGTTTAAAAATGTGTTACTTACTGAATGAAATAAATTATGGCAGAAGTGTGAAAATGAGCTGTAATTCTGTTCCTGTTGCTATAGACTGATATACCTATATATATTAGCATAATAGTGCTAAAATGTTCACCAAGCTTTGATCAATGCATAATTGAGCATTCCCAGGTACTACAGATTAAATAAAACAGTGATAAACATGTACTTCATTACCTAGTTTGAAACAGGGCCAACTGATACTTGTCATCCTGAAAGCCATTGGAGATGAAGACCTCATAATCTTCACTACACATAGACTAGCAGTGGGGTATTTATAGCCTCAAATGTAAATCAGGAGACGATTTCCATGACACTGTTAACTTCAAACCCTCGGGCATTAGAATCTCATTCTCTCTGTGTGTCATGAATAATCTATCATGTGGAATGTACAGTAGAGTACACTGCATTCCAGAAAAGAAACCCATTGGCTGTGACTTTTATTTTAAACTAATAGTGGAATTGAATAAAGGATTTTTTTTTGCATGATTATTTTTGATTTTGTTGTTTTGGGTTTTACTTTAAACAGCCATCAGAGAAAATTCGGATTGAGATCATAGCTCTGAGCCTTCATGATTCGAGAGTAACCGGGGATGACACTATCCAACGGCTGTTCATCGAGTGTCGATTCTACAGTCTTCCTGCTGAAGAGACACCTGTGTCACTGCCAAAACCCAAGAACGGGCAGTGGGTCTACTATAACTATACCAGTGGTATGTAGGGTTTATTTGGAATATAGACTTTTATATGGATTTTTTTTTTCTGTGAAGGAAGCTAAGATAATATGCACAGAGTTTTATTCTCTGGTGTTTACATGCATAGAAGTCTTGTCAGATTAGATTAATAAAAGCCAGCACTGTAGCAAAAACAATGAAGAAAAGTACTTTGAAGTCATTGTAAAATTAAGAGAAAACACATTATGATAAAGCTGTCTCTGGCTGTTCCTACTATATTTATGTTATCTACAGGAAATGTCACCTAAGTATACTGTTGAATTTTAATTTAAAAACATGACATTTTAAAGGTGGGGGGGTGGTAATGTGCTGGGCCTTTTCTTGGTTTTACATCATTCTGATCATGCAGTTCCCTGATTGTGAGCTGCTTTTTTTGGGCACTACCTTCCCATAAATGTTTCTGCACTTCCTAGTACAGTGATTCATAATCTCTTACCATTGTGGCAGGCCATTTCCCCTTGTAGGGCTTGCTCTATCTCCCAGTTAACATGTAAGTCTATTGGACCAACACAGACTCAGAAAGCAGTTTGCGAATTCTCAGATCAATCAGTTCTCAGGAGTTTTTAATATCGCTTGATTAATTATGCAGAATCAGAAGAAAAACGAAGGTCAG
This sequence comes from Sigmodon hispidus, assembly GCA_004025045.1. Classification (NCBI taxonomy): domain Eukaryota; kingdom Metazoa; phylum Chordata; class Mammalia; order Rodentia; family Cricetidae; genus Sigmodon; species Sigmodon hispidus. The sequence continues at coordinate 21,970 of PVIH01004646.1, forward strand.
ACCAAGCTACCTTCATCAGAGTGGAAACAACTTAGTACTCTCTCTGGAGTTTGTGTGAAAGCCTGAAGATGGGACTGCCTAGCTTTTACTGAAGCAGGTCATCTCATTTCGGTTGGACACTGTCTGAGTTACTTCTTGGCTGCTGTGAAGAGATGTCATGATGATGGAAGCTTATAGAAGAATGAGTTTATAAGGGGCTTATAGCTTCAGAGAGTAGTCCATGACCGTCATGGTAGGGACAATGGTGGCAGATGGGCATGGCTGAGAGATTACATACTGAGACAACAAACATGAGGCAGAGAAGGAGCCAGCTGGACTGGCATGGGCCTTTGAAATCTCAAAACTCCCTTCCTATGGCACATTCCCTCCAACAAGGCCACACTCCTAGTCCTTTCCAAACAGTTCATCTAACTGGGAACCAAGCATTGAAACATGAGCATATGAGGACCATTCTCATTCAGACCTCCACAGTGAGAAAAATGATCACGATGATGATAAGGAAGATGTTTTGAGAAAGTGTCTCTCCATGTAGCCCTAGCTGTCATGGAAAAAGCTATATTGGCCAAACTGACTGGCCTTGAACTCTCATAGATCTGCCTGACTCTACTTCCTAATTGCTGGGATTAAAAGCATGAGCCACCAAACCTAACTACTAAGATTTTTTTTTTTTTTGCCAGACTTAGAAACTGCATCTTAAGAAATACATATAGTCTTGCTGTTGTAGCAGCAGGATTACAAAAGCCTGCTCAAAACACTGACCTTTTTAGAGTGTTTAAATGTACATTGTTTGATGCAGTAATCTTGAGAACCCAGCAATCTACTCTAATCTTATCTGTATGTGCAGTTCTCACTAATGTGTGAACTGGGTCCAGATATGTTGATTCCCATGGTACTTATATTTCTTATTTAAAAGACAAAGTGATTTCTAAGATTCCTCCCAGCTCAAACTCTATAAGAGGGATAGCTTGAGAAATCGTCTGAGAAGTAAATGGAGTGGTCAGGACAAGAGTCTGAGCGCATCCTTTCACTCACTTGCTGTCAAAGAAACATTCCCCGAGTATTTTCTCAAGCTTCCCGAGGATATTAAGTTGCATAGTAAGAGAAAAAAAAATAAACCATATTAAAATATAAGTCACAGTAAAAGATTTTCAGTTAATTTTAATGAGGCTATCCCAAGGAAAAAGATAGACTTTGACTTTTATTGTTGTATAAAGGTCACTATCACAGTGTTCAGCTAGACTAGCAATAGATTGTTTTTGAGAAATTGCCTGTATACTGAGAAATGTGGCCATGTAGCAGAACAGATGTTTCTGTTTGCCTAGAAAGCATACCCAAACCTCCTTCTGATCAAACCTGTGATATGTGATAATGCTTCCTAGGTTTTGTGCACACAAGTTGTAGAGGACGTAAAGGACTCTTTGGGATCTTGCTGCCAGGTCTCCTCTACTGCAAGTATTTTAGGATTATTTTAGGATAGAAACTAATTCAGCAGCAATATTTATTATACTTAAGTTTCTGTTCTTGTCTGAGTTTTGACTAATTGTTGTGAGCATCTTGTGAGCAGGGAAAAAATGCACTCATTACTTAAAACTGGTGTTGAAAAACTGAAATCCCAGATAATCAGAAAATTTGAGAAATAGTAATCTTGTTAGCTTTTTTTTTCAAGTAAGTAGGACAGTTGGACTGTTTATTCTTTAATCATTATATCTGTATCACTGTTAAAGAGAGACTTCCTTGAGTCTTTGGTTAATAGACAACTGTTACTATAAGGTAACTAATTATTTTACTATTTACCATTCACTTGTTACTTGAAGAAAGTCGATATCATAGAGCCTTACACCCTTCAAATCTCATTGAAAGTTAATGAAAGTCATTTTATTTCTAAATCAGCTTTTGAAATCCAGTGGAAGATTTAGGGCACAATTAAGATACAATCTCTTATGTGAACACCCTACCCACAGAGAGGTTCACTGAACCTACCTCTGATTTGACTCTTCATTGTGATCTGAATCACACAAAAGGAACGTGAATGCCAGGGCCTAAATTAGGTACATAAGATGACTGGAATAAACTAGCAATCCCCAGGATTATTCCTAATCAAATTCAGTCTGTATGAAGAGGTGTTAATGCCAGCTCCATGTGCATACATGAAGATCTTCTTGGGGCTACTATTACTGAAGTTCAATACACTTGATAGACATTAGCAGCAAAAATAAAACATTTGCATTTTATTGGGCTTGAAAATTTTACTCTGAGAATGCTGAGTAAAGAAAGTAGTTTTTTGGGGGAAGATTAATGGTAGCCCTGAAGAGTGTTGTCTGGGCTGAATAAAGCTTTCTGGGGATTGGCAGTAGGACGAAGGAAGATTAATGAAATCGGGTGAGCTTTTTTATGAGACTTGTGCAGATCTGGACCCCTAGTCTCTGAGGACTGAGCAGTCTATCTTTTGGAACAATTAAAGTTTAATTCAGAAAATGAAAAGGATGTAGAACATCAGATTTTGTTACTAATAGGAAGAGAAATTTGGCAAAGATAAAGATTACAGGGGTGATAATTTTTAATATAAAAGTTATCAAAAGTTCAAGGTTAACAACCTCCTATAGTTAAACCATCTGCATTTCTTCTTGCATTTGATATTGATGGAGAATGTGCAGATTTCTTCAGCCTACCAAAGTGATAGATGTTTTACTGTATTTAAGGGACACAATAATCCTAAATATTGGAGTGCAGATACAGTCAGTGCTATATGTCTAGCAATCATGAGGCCCTAAATTCAAACTCTGAGCCCCATAAAATAATAGGAAAAATAATAGTTATGCTTCTTTTACAGGGCACCACATGATATTTCCATACATACATAGTACACCACATTCAACTCAGACTAAGCCTGTTTGCAACATTTCTCCTTTGCAGTAAAATATTCCTAATCCTTTGCTCTTTGAAGTAGTTATCCTGTACAACGTACACCAGAACTCCCTTCTATTATCTAATATGACCTGGGACATACTGACCAAGATTTTCATCCCTCCTATCTTCTTCTCCCACTTTTGGAAACTATTATTCTGCTTTCAGCCTCTGTGCCATCAAGTTCTTTAGGTACCACATGTGCTAGCCCAGCTTATGGGACTGAACATAATGCTCCAACCCCCGACCCTTTGTGTCGTCACAACTAACAGAATTTCATCCTTCCTGTTACTGAAAGACATTAAATTGGGTGGTGATTGGAGATGATCTTGAGTTCCAACTATCTTACCTTTTTAATTGTGTGCCTATGTGAAATATATGTCAAACTCAGCAAGTTCTAGACAAATGTGATTTCTTATGAAAATGGGAGTTAAATACTATAACTGTTTGAATTAGTTTACTGTGTCTACTATAATTTCATTTTAAAGGGAGTATTTAAATTTGAAATTTTTTTTTAAATACCCATCTATTATTTCAGAATCCCACATATATCTTGGTGCTCACAGCTTCATGGGGTCATGTCTCATAATCATAGGTGGCTGAAATGTGCCTCTTTCCCACTGTATTCAACACAGAATATACTTCCTGATCCCATTTAAAAACTGGGTGAAGGAATGTTTGTCTGAGATGGTTCTTGGTGTATGGTACCCTGACCAGCATTGATACCAGCAAGAGGAAAGCTGTTAGAATGGCAAATTCTTAAGCTATGCCACCGATGCCTTGAATCAGAAATGAAACTCTGGGGGTTCTACATTTTTACCAAGCCATCCAAGTAGCTGGGATGTGTGTAAAACACTAAGAACCACCAAGCTAAACTCAGAAGCCCAATCTAGGCTATGTTTGTATAAATGGGCACAATTACAAGTTGGTATGCCTTGGTAAAACTAAATTTATTGGTTAGGAACTAGAATTTTATTTTCAAATTTTTAAGAGTCCACCAAAATATTTGAGTCAATTTGATAGATCTAATCAAGATCCCTTTATGGAAGAATGAGGAAGCAGGTGGGTGGCCCAGCTCAGCTACAGACAGCCCCCAACTCAAGCCTCAGACCAACAAAATGCAATGTTGAAATGCAGGAGAAGCTTGGCTGCTAGGAGCTGGAGGTGAAGACACTGGAGGGCTCCCACTGCCCTCTGACAAAGCTCTGCCCTTCTGTGGCCTACTTAGCTATCTGTAAAATACAGATCAACCTCACTCTTAGCCCTGTGGGTGAGAGCAGTACCTAGTGAAAAACATCACTCAGTAAATGCCCAACGAGGCAGTGCAGAAACATAGGTGGAGAGTCGTTTTATTTCTGAAGGTTAAACATGGAACCTCCATGTGTCTCAGCAGTTCTTTCTCTGTGTAAATAGCAAAAAGAATCAAAATAAGGACACCAACATATAATGAACCATATGTTCACTGCTCCTGACACCTAGAGTTAGAAGCAACCTACAAGTTCATCACAGAATGATTGGGAAAACAAAATGTCTTGTGTGCATATGGTGGAATATAATACAGCAGTGCACATGATATATGCTGCAGCAGAGATGAATCTTGAAAATATGACTGCTAAGAGAAATAAGCCAGAAATAAAGGACATATGTGTGATTCCACTTCAAGGAGGTTGGCTGAGGCAGAAAGGGAATGAAAAGTCACCTGTTAGTAGGTGGACTTTTAGTTGGGGATGAGGGAAAGGGCCTAGAGAGGAAAAGTAGTGACTGTCCACCATGTCCACATTTAATGTCAGTGAGCATATGCTACAAAGTTGTAAGATGCTGCATTTTAAGTTATATGTATGCTACCACAGAAATTGAAATTCATTAAAACTAATCTAAATTTAATTGAAAGACCTTTTTATTTAAATGATGGAGTTGGAAATTCATAGGCTTTTAATACAAAGAAAATATTTATATATCAAAGAAATTATTATTTGAAAAAATTATTTGATAAGGGTAACAGAGTTCATGTCATGATACATGTCAGTCTGAAGAGCTATAGAGATTAGTCTCTGTTTTCTGCCTCATTTTTTTAACTTACTGTGAGTGAGGAGGAGAGTGTGGGCATGTGTGCCTCAGCAGCTGTGTGAAGGCTGGAGACCAGCCCTTGGTAGTTGGTTTTCTCCTTACGCCAGTGTTCTGGGGGTTGCTCTTAGGTCAGCAGGTCTGTGCAACAAGAGCTTCTGTCTGCTAGGCCACCTCACCACCCTACCTCAGATCTTCTAACTGTCCTTCAAAAGCTTTGGGATTACGAAGTAGAAGAACATATGATAAGTCAGATACTGAATTAACAATAATAAAAAAAAAAATCCTAGTAAGTTTGATATACTGACAGCCTTTAAAACTGAGGTGCTGAGCCACAGCACCAGGGAATTTATCCACTAGGTGACTTTCTGGCAGTGCTAAGAGCAACATTCAGAATCATTTTTGTTGGTCTTTGCAAATTTCAGTAGCTAGAATGGACTCCACACAGTATGGCATACTCCAGGGACAGTGGCCTTAGCTCTCCAGAGCTGGATAACTTGGCTACTGTTCCTTCCTTGATTTCTACTTCACCTGAGCCACAAAGTCACCTCCTTACAGGCATCTTATGCCCCACTCCATGTGTCTAACTCGCACAGAACAAATTTCTGGGTTTTGGGTCATATTGTTCTGGGAGTCAAGCAGCTGAATGGGCAAATAGCATGGTCACCTTCTTGGCCATCATCCAGGTGTGCACTGTGGGTATGGACCTTCTTCATGACCATCCCCCAGGTGTGCACTGTGTGTACAGGCCATCTTTATGCCATTCTCCAGATGTGCACTGTAGGTATGGGGCCATCTTCACAGCCATCCTCCAGGTACACTTGTGAGAGTTATCTCACCTGTTACAACCACATTCTTCAATGCCAGGACCAAAAAAATCTTCACACACCAAAAAGCCCTTCTTCCTTGCTCCACCATGCACAGCCATGTCAAGCTTGAACCCACACACTAGATGCTTCTTTTATTGCATGTGATAGCAGGACAGGAGGCTTAAATTGCTGGTCTGTCAGGAAGGACAAGCATGCTGCCATGTGCTATCATTACCACTTGCATCTTGGGTGAAAGAAAATGCTGCGAGTCCCTCAAATACGAAGTAATAAAGACCCCCCCCCCCCCCGGCTTTTCTGTCAGGTCTTCCAGAGCCATTAACTGGCAGAGATGGTGATGAGAACCTTTGAGATGTTGATTGTATCCCTTCTAATGATGTGTACATAAACCTGTCAGTGCATGACACTGGATCACATTCAGATTGGATTCTGATGTCTCAGACACACAAGCAGGGTAGCATGATGTGTGTCTTTAAAAGCCGTATTTACAGTAACGGGATGGTGCCAATGGACTGTAGGTCTGAGTGACTTCTGTGTATGCACTTGTTTTTTTCTTTTGCTGTAGTGATCTACCTGGATAAAGAAAACAACTCAGCTGAGAGAGACTTGTTAAAAGCCATACTGCAAAGGCAGGAACTGCCCCACAGAAGGTACTTTAGCCATTTACGTAACAAAGATCTCTGTGTCCTCTCTGTCCTATGTTGGAATTCCCCCTTTGAGTTTTGTTACCTTCAAAGAAGTCTGAAAACAAAGACATAGGAGGAGATAGGATAGCTCAGTGGAAGAGTGCTTGCTTAGCATTAATGATCTACTAGGTTTGATTCCAGACACCACAGAGAAAAAGAAAAAGAGGAAAGGCCACAATAACTGCAAGAACTCCTATACCCCAACACTGTTCCTTTAAAAATGTCCCCCATGAACACATGTCAATGTTTGTGTGTGTGTGTGTGTGTGTGTGTGTGAAAGCCTAGTGCAGACCACAGATGGGCGATGCTTCTCTAACAAAAATGCTGGGATGCAGCTCACCTTCCTATGCTGAAGAAAGAGATGCTATGCCCCTTCCCCCAGCTATAGCCAGGGGGATCACTAACATGTTCTCTCCTGTAGTTAGTACTCAGAGGTAGTTCTCTAGTCTGAGAACTCCCTTACTCAGATGACAGCCCTGCTCAATACTGGTGTTGACTTACCAGCTACAGCTTGGGGGGGAGGGGTCACCATTCTTCCTTGACATGTGGAAAGTAGTAGACAACTCATAGTGAACTGCTTATAATATGTTCACATGCTGTCACGTCTGCGTTTGGAAATATACAGTTGTTTTAAAGAGTGATACATTGAAATTAAACTTTAAAAATTATTAACTTAGGGCTGGAGAGGTGGCTTTGGGTCAGCTCCTAGCATTACCAGATGGCTCACAACCATCTACTCCAGTCCCAGGGAATCTGATGCCCTCTTCTGGCCTCGATGGGCCTCCACTGCATGCCCATGGATCACACACATGCATAAATTCAGGCAAACACTCAGACACATAAAATGAAAAGAAATAAAATGTATTAAAAAAATTTATTTTTGAGCATCAAAAATGTTCATTTTATTTCATAGTTTTGATTCTGATTCAAGTTCCCTTTTGGTTTCTTTTTCTTGGTCAAAAGTTCTACTGAGAAAATTCATCAAGGAAGATAAAATGTGATAACAAGTAAACAAATAAGTTAAGTACATGTTGTGCTGATTAGTAATCAAAGTTGAACAAACACAGGGTATGGTGGCACTCAGCTTTAGTTCCAGCACTTGGGAGGCAGAAGCAAGTGGACCTCTGTGAGTTAGAGGCTAACTACCTAACATTACAAGCCAGACAGAGCTACATAGTAAGGACCTTTAAAAAGAGAAAGAGAAAGAAAAAATATTGAACAAGTTAAATGTAAAAGAGAAGATAAAAATGAAAGACAACCTAAGGATGTGCTATTTGAGCTGATTTTTGAAGGTTGAAGGGACTCAGTGAAGACAGAAAAGTCTGGACATATGGTCCCAGGCTGAGGGAATGCCGGGCAGGAGGGACGGTTGGTGCAGAGGGAATTCTTGGGTAAATGGTAGGGCTAGCAAGGCTGGGTCAGAAGTAGAGGGCTGCAGGAAGGCACAGCTGGGGAGCACATGATATTTGCACCCCCAGATGTGCATTTGGGCCTCTAGGCAGGCCAGGAACCTCTATGAGGAATGCCCCGGGCCCTGTTTGTTCTCAAAGGCCGAAAGTGGGTTAGGAAGTATGCTTGGGTGCATGGATATGTGAATATATGTTAGTTTTTAAATCCATCTAGTGAGTTTTCTTCCCTTTGAAGTTTAACTTTTAGTTCTTTCATTGGTTTTGTTTATTTGTTTTTTAATGCTGGGAATTAAATTTATGTCTTTGCCAAGGTCTGATCTGTGCCCTAGATCTGTGGATTTTATTAACCTCTAATTTGTTCTTTAAAGCCATGAATGATGCATTTTCACATGCTAGCCCTTTTTATAGAACTTAGAAGGTTTTTTCAGTTTTGTCTCAGAATTCATGTACACTCACAATGAAGATGATAATAGTCTTCCTTTATGAGATGATGCAGGAGCACAAATCAGAGATTAAAGTTTGTCAAGTGTCAGGGTATCTACAGTACCTGAAAGTAGCCCTGGGTGGGTTTCTTCTCCTTGTCCCCATTCTGTTGGGTGATCTCCACTGGCGCTCACCAGGCAACAGTGGGCAAGCATATGTTTTAATTCTTTAAATTTCTCCTTTCCAAACTACATTCCTTCTGAGCAGCTTTGCTGCTGTTGTGGTGCTGTGTGGTTCATGGGTGTTTTGCTTGCGTGTCTGTATATGCACTGTGTGTGTGCAGTGCCTGTAGAGGTCTGAAGAGGGCATCAGGGCCCCTGGAGCTGGAGTTACAGATATTTGTGAGCTTCCATGTGGGTGCTGGGACTGAAACCCAATCCTCTACAGGAATAGTCATTTCACCACCTCTATCAACAGTCATTTGTGTTTAATTGAGTACAGAAAGCAGTAGGTAATTGGAAATCTATCAAATAGCTTTTCTTCAGTTTCCTCCGCCTGCTGTGCTTCAGCCTCTGGTTACTTGTATTGTCTTACCTGATCCTCACAAGAGCCTCACCCCGCTCCCCTGCCACTCATAGGCATAATTGTCCTCAGTGCACAGATGAGGCAACAGTGACTCCACACTACACAGCTATCTTAAGTGTGGCACGCAGAATGTAAACTAAGAATATATGCCCATCCTAACTGCCCATCTGAATCCCTATATCCTGTGTGTCATATAAAATACTCAGAAGACATGACAGTCTGGATCAGTGTTCTGTGATTTCTGTGTTTTCATTTTGACTTAAGAGATCTCTATTTTCTAATCTCTTCAAATTCTTTTCCTAGTAAAATGGGGCTTGTAAGGAATGAAATGCTGAATGTTGTATGTGTTTACCTATCAGCATTTGGAAAGGATTTTATTTGTGTTTGTCAAGGTCTGATTTCTCAGGGGCTTTGACTTTTCTGTTTCTTGTTTTGTTTCTGATTTGGGATAGATATGTTTCACAGAATTTAAAATGGTAAGGTTTACAAGCATCCATGGTTTAAGCTATGCTGCCAAGACATATCAAAAGAGTACTTAACTGTAAATTCCTGTCATTTGGTCAATCCAAGTGTGTTTGGCCTCAGCACAAGCCACTAATTCAAATCAGTTCCATCAGAGCCCTGCAATTATGTGTCTAGAAGTAAAGTAGAACTTGGATGCTGTGGTTGTATATTAAAAGGTTGCTAAAGCAATACGAATATCTGATACAGCCATTGAGCAGAGCTCAGCCTTTCTCTGTGGGCATTCAGACTGCTCTGCAGGCAGTGCAGCCTCTGCATTTTGCAGGACAACACATACAGTTTGGTAGATTACTTGCTAACAGCCCCAGAGTTGTACTGTTGGGGGGTGGAACATTTCTTTCTGTCAAAATGCTGACTGTATAACTATGCCCTTTGTGAGCTTCATCCTTTTAGTCTTAAAAGTAGAGGTATCAAAATATCAGATTTGGTGTAATGACATGGGCATTGGGTCCCTCCCTTTGCCTGGCTACTTTCTTTGATTCTGGAGATAATTACCATCTAGGCTTAAAAAGGAGATTGAGCTCTGAGCTTCAGATTGTTCAGGTAAGATATTTGCCTAAGGTAATTTTCTTTCTACTGGGATCATTGAAAACATCACCATTTCACACACAGTTATATAAACAAAACAAAAAGATGTGTGGCTGTGACCTTCTCTGTCTTTTGCCTTCTCAGTGTGCGCTTCACTGTGGTCAGTGACCCTCCTGAGGAAGAACAGGACCTAGAGTGTGAGGACATTGGCATTGCTCATGTTGACCTCATTGATGTGTTCCAGAAAAAGAGAGACATCACCGAGCAGGACATTGATGGTATGAATGCAAGCATGGCTCTGTCTACACAGCCAAAGGGCCAGGCTCTTTATTCAGACTTCTCTCTGTCACACCTCAGCAGAAGGCTGTGCAGCTGAAGATAGCAGCTGCTGCAGCCGGAAGCGTATCACTGTGCCTTCCTTCCTCCTCCTTCATCCTCTGTGGCTGATAGAAATTTTTAAATAATTGAGCTTCATAGAAATAACTAACACATTTCATAGTGTGGGGGCTAAGACACATAGCTTTAAACTTGTTATTCTAAACCATGCCAGCATCTTCTTTAGGCTTCTCTAGTTCAGGGCTGCCGTCAAAGGGTGTGTCCCTCTGCTAAGTCTAGCATTTTGGCAGTTAGGGTGTTCCTCACAAAACTGTATCCTAGATATTCACTTTGCTAGGTGGCAGTCCCAACAGCCCCTCATTTCTTCTGCTCTTCATCACACAAGGAATTATACCTTATAAAGCATATCCAGGGAAGGCCCTGGCCACACACAGCTGAGAAACTCATTGCTCCTTCTTTGAGCTGGCTGAGTTAACAGCCCTCTCTAAGACAAGGTGCTGAGTTTGATGATTTGCCTGTTGAGGCCACAATCAAGTCACTTTACAAGCACTTCCTAAGGATCAGAATGGCAGCATGGGGAGCTACCTATCTCTGCCACATGACAGATTCTCAGAAGTCCAGATTGAGCCAAATGATTGCCCAAGTTAGAACAAATAAATATCTGGGAACATGTTTGGAAGCATGCAAACTATGCACAGCTAACTTGGTGTTGGCCAGTTATACTTTGTTTGACATAGAAGATTCAAATGCTCATGTAACCTTAGTAAACTCTTAGAGACTGTGAGTCTAACAGGAATCACCAAAATCAATCTCTTACAGTCAGCTATGCTTAGTGACTCATCCTTTCCTCTGAAGACATAGGGGTCACACTCTGATGACACCACCTGTTAGGTCCATGTTTAAGAAGCCAGTCCAATGACTAGGCACTGTTCCTAGTAGCATTTTAATACCTTGTTCTGTATCATATGCAAGTGAATGCAAGAAAAGATTAAATAAGCTGTGTACCACTAGGCCCCTGCACATCCAGTGGCTTCTTTCTCCATCCACATGCTACCAAGTTTTCTTTGAAGTACCATACACTACTAGGAGCAGTAGTTGTAGTTCATCTATTCAGGAGGCTGAGGCTGGAGGAACATGTGATCCACCTCCACCATTAAAGTTCAAAGAAATAGCAAGAAACTACAATACCCATAAGTACTATCAAACTTACAAACTCCAGAATTCTGGCCTTGGATCCCTAGGAAATATCTCCCCAGATGATAGGGTCAGGGGACTGACCTGGGATTACACCAGGCTGTGTTAAAAGAAGCCTCAGGATTTAAGTAGTCTGCCTTTGGGGCAACACAGGTAGCTTTCCTAAGGAAAGCCTACATTTACTCAAAAAGTGAACCTCAGACACTCAGAGCCAATTCACAGATGTTGGAAGGTTCATGAGTCCTGTGTTTTGCTTTTCCTAATGCTGACTGCATGATACCTTTGCGGTGGTTTGGATCTTTGAAATTTGTCATTTCACACAGTACATTAGAAGGAAATTTGACCGTATGTGAATAGCTATAGCCTTCATGCGGTAAGCTTCAAGCTTACACATAAAGTGTGTGTCTTCACAAATGTAGTGCTCTCACATAACTGTTTATCTCAAAGCTTTGTGAACTAGCCTAGCCAGGAAAACTGCTGAATGTAATTGACCTTGCTGCTGCCTTCTCCTCAGTTTTTGATGCCCGAGCAGAGCGAGGCAGCATCGGCAAGCTGAAGGTGACCGTGGAAGCTGTCCGTGCCCTACAGTCTGTCTACGAGCAATACAGAGAAGACTTGGAGGCTTGAAGGAAACTGTTGCAGAAGCATCTTGCTTCTGAGAAAATGCTCATAGGAAAGCTCCAGGATGAGATGCTTGAGTAACCACTCTGGTGTATGTAATCTATAATTCATAGAAGCTGACAGGGAGTGCCTGGATTTGGGCTTGAATGTTCAAGTTTTGTTTAGTTTTTGTTGGTTGGTTTCTCTCTCCTCTCTCCCCATGGCTGCCACCCCTCAGGACTTCAGTTCTCCTCAGTGGGCACCCTCTTAATAATTTGTATCAACATGATAGAATGAAGTATCTATTTACATTTGCCACATTTTCTTATTAAAAAACTAAGAGTAGTTCCCATTTTTTATTTTTTATAAAGAAAAAAATCTAAATCTTAGGAAACCAGTAAAAAGAAATACTTTTTGTTATCCCTAATCATCCCACTAAATGGAAAGCCTCTGATTAGCCTCATTAAGACTTTTATACTGTGAAGATTTTATTAGAAGCAATATCTGAAAATTACTAGGATTAATGTGTTAATCTTCCTCTTTAAAATGCTAATATCCACTTTATGCACATTAAAGCTCAGTATGCATTTTCTTTGATGCATGCGGTTTCTGTCAATTAAATATAAAGAAGGAGACTTGGCATCAATTTATTAAAGTACTCCCAGTTTTTGTTGTCTTTCATTGTAGTCATTCCAGGTTATATGCTATCGGTGTGTTTATAATGGTGATATGGGACCCAACATTGTACTCATATAAAGATATATACGTACATACATACAGACATACATACATATATACATACAATAAATTCATACCTTACAAACTAAAGTTATTACATAGAAAAAATTAAAGTATGACTCAAATTGTAAAATGTTTAGTTAGACATGAAAGGAGTCCCTTTTTATCATTTTTCAAAACTTACATCAAGCTTATACAATGCTGGGATGTATCTGGATATGCAAGCCCTCAAAAAGCAGTTCCAAAAGTTAATTTCTATCTTTTACACAGTCTTGCTGAAGGATTTAATTGATATTTTTAATGGAGCTGTGAATCAGTGCTGCAAAGGAATTGTCTCTGGGGGTCTGAGATATAATGCATTTCATTTTTAATTTACTTTTTTATTTGTCGTTTTCTTCAAAGGATTTTTATAGGCTATGGGTTTTCACTGTTTGCAAACAGGCTATTCCTTCTTAAGCATATGTAAAGTATTCAGGGAGATAAGTAATTTATTAAAATCTACCTAATTTGCCGTGCTATATTAAATCTCTGCTTCAGTGATCACAGACCATTTCATTTAGAGAATTAGGCATTCCCTCTTTGTGTGATTAAAGCCCTGGAAAATGAGTTCTTTGCTCCTATTTGTGAGCATTCAAAGCCCTGCTAATGGCAGGAAGATGGAATAGATTATGAGACAATTCATTACAGTTCAACAGGGGAAAAGCAGCTATAATGCAAAAATGCAAGTATGAATATCAGTGTATAGTTGAACCATCTGTGCTCTAACAGCTTCAGTGATGACTCCTCCTTGGGAGGCTTTGAAATGACATCCATACGATATTAATTTGTTGGCACACTTTGTGGGACCAATAGAGTATGATCTGACCACAGAATTGTATAAATTCTGTCTGTACCATTGGGCATCCCTGTCCTCAGGCCTACCATCTCCAAGAGGAATCTTGCCCTCATCAGACTCTGCAAATCTTCATAACAACTCATTCCTCTGGATCCTTCTAGTGACCACAAACATCTGCAGATGAAACCTCTCCAATCCTAGTGACAACCACATGTTTGTTGTCACTTTAGCTGGCTCTGAGCTCATCTTTTTGGCCTCCCTTTCTAGCTTTCTTTGGCTTTGTGCAGCTACGGTGTCATTAAGGCCCATAATATTCCCTGCAGTAATTTAAAACAGCCAGATTATACCCTGGGATTAGCTGAGCGGTTTTTGAGACATTTATTGTGGTATTCTCCCAGGAGGCATGCATTATTGTTTTAAAATGTTATATCCCAAACCAAGTAATGCTTTCTGCAGAAAGAAAAATGGCAGGGTGCTGACTTCTTAGCATCTTCAAGTAGAGACAGGGAAATTCAGTCAGAAAACTTCTACAAGTAAGTCAGCTGTATAGAATCTGTACCTCACGTAAAATTAGGGACTTAGCCAGGCTTCTTTTCCTTTGTATTTACTGGCTTTAAAATTCTTAACTTGAGACTCCTACAGATGTTCCCAACACCACTCCACATGCGGTGGTTACCAAAGGGCTGTGCTGGGAAGTGGGTGAGTGTCCTCATGAGAAGTCCGTGTCAGTCAGGGTCCACTGAAAAGCTTACCTTCACGAGCCAGGCTCGCTCTGTAAGGGTGCTGAGTGTGGGAGCTCCCAGGCACATGGACACAGCCCTGGAGGAGAACTTGTGCAGCTCTTGGTAACTGTACAATATACTCAGCACTCTGGGAGCTGTAATGCTTTTAGTTTAGAAATATAAATAGAGATGTGATGTGGCATGTGGGAGAGTGTATTGTACATGGTTTTTGCCTACTGTAGTAGAAACGTCAAATTCCCAGCCACTGTCATGAGAAGCAGTTGACAAAAATAAGTTTTATGGTTTACAGTGTGGTTTACGTAGAGAACATTTCTCCTCACTCTCTGTTTCAACATGTTTTCTGAATTATCATGGTTTGTTGCCATTTAACTTAAATTAGTTTTTTTAAGAATAAATAGAGACTATGTTTAATCAAATAAAGAACGGCCACATTGAAATTCTGCTGTTCCTGCCATTCATTTGTTACCACAAAACACAAATAATTTCTATGTGTCAGGAAGAAGTGTGGGCTGAGACGTGGTCATGTGATCTGGGAGACTCTGCGTGCACCAATGTTCCCACAACAAAACATAAATTATTTTCGTAATCTGACATCAAGAGCTGTGACAATGAAAACCAGCTCTTACACATGTTCTAACAAGAATCTGATTAGCATTTTTGTGGATATGGAAAATAACTTTTTTTTAGTTAAGCTGGCACTGTTGCTGTGTCTAGAATGATTTCCTTATGTACAAAATAGCAAAATGTGAATCATGTCTGTGAACAAATATGAGAATAAAATATGATCTTTGTGTAACACAAAACAACCAAGAAAGAGGCTTTGAGTTGTAAAGTGGTCAAGTGATTGACACTCTTGATGATAACCCATCCTGAAGGTAAGAGTGCACTCTAGTGAGTGACCCATGCCCAAAGGCCTCAGACTCCCTTAACAAAGAGAAACCAAAATCATGATTTATTATAGATTGGGCACCATGCCTAATTAAATCCATGAGTGGGAGCAACCACAGTTTTACATCCCTTTTGTCCCAAACAAAAACAGCCTCTAGGTCAACCAGAAAATATCAAAGTAAATAGAAACAAACATTTCAAGGCTAAGAATACAGAATTAGAAAACATCTGCTTTCATCTTGCAAAGTAGAATTTTTCACTTCCGCCACAGTGTTACCAGTGGACAGCACCTCATTAGAAGCCCAGCCCATACTCCAGGTATGGTTCCCTTTGTCCTAGCCTCCCTGGTTTCTTTTATCTGTCTTTTCTTTAAAAAAGAAAAAAAAATACAGACTCTCACTATGTAGCCTTGGCTGGCCTCAGGATCACTATACAGAACAGGCTGACCTCAAACTCATGCAGATCTGCCTGACTTGACCTCTGGTACCATCCAGCCTGGTAGCCCTTTGTTTTCTAAATAACCTTCAGGTACCGTCTGTGTTCTGGAGTGCAGTCTGGCACTGTCAGGCAGCATGTGGCTTCCCCTCCAAGAACATGCCTCTTTTCGTCCCCCTCACAGTCTCCAGAGTCACATTCTCTTGCTATACAGCACTGTCTCTCAGTTCACTAAAAACCATTTGTTTTTGTTTGATTTGATATTTTATTTTCAATTATGTATATGTGTTTGTCATTATAAGGGTAAGTGTTTGTGAGCAGGGGTGTCTGCAGAAGTGGTTGCTAGATTTGCTGGAGTTAAGGGAAGTCGTGGGCCACCATATGTGCTAAGAACCAGACTCAGATCGTCTGCAAGAACAGCCAGTGCTTTAACTACTGAGCCATTTCCCTAGCCTCAATTTTCTTTTCTTTTTTTTTTTTAAAAAAAAAAAATAGTACCTTAATTCTTATCTTTCTATTATTTATTCTGTTCATACCTCTATGCAACCAAACAGCCCCATGTCTGCCTGCCTGATTCACTGGCTGGCAGCTTGGCTTTGGTTTTCTAGACCATCTCACTATTCAGCTCATACTGGCCTGGACTCCCTTGATGAGCCCCAGCTTTCTTGAGTTTATGAGCCTCCTGCTCTATATGCCATTTTGAAAGTGAAAGCACCTTTTTCACTTTTTTCTTTTTCTTTGCTTAGCATTTCCCATGCTTTGGGCACCAGCATCTATGGCAGTTCAGGAGCCTCTCAAAATGTTCCATTGCATGTCTCTCTTTTGAGATGGCATTGGGGCTGGGACTGCTGTCTAGCCAATTTGGCATTCCTGGCTTGAATTTGAAGCCTTTTTTCCTCAACTTCCCAAGTAGCTGGATGGCAGTACATGCCAACAAACGTGGCACAGGCTTGTCTTCATGCACATGACAAGGCACCTGCGCACTTCTGGAACTGATTTTTGTGCCTGAGCTTCAGGTCACAGAGGCAGATGCTCTGGTAGTTCTCAGCAGCCCTGGTCAGAAAACAAAAGGAAAGTTTTATAAATGTCTAAGGAAATGTTGACCAAAATCAAGCTGTCCTCGGTCTTTGGAACACGTTCACATGTTACTACCATCAAGGAAATAAGAAAAATTATGGAAGTAAACTTAAGATACTATTTGCACAGCTAGGTAGACTTCCCTCTGACCCAAACAAGAAAGACAGAAGGTATCACAAACACAAGACAGACATACTGAATCTGTAAACATTGGGGCAGCTTAACTGTCTTTATATCAGACTGAGAGTTCACAGCGGAAGCTAAGACAAAGGCTTTGCTGTTAAACAGACCAGTGGGACACACATGTGTGCACTCCAGCATGCCTGCACCAAGGGATTTAGCCTCAAAGTACTCAGAGCAGCCAGTGGGCTGGAGGATGTTACGGCTGCAGTGATTTTAGGCATTGGTTTTAACCCACAGACATGTCAGATCTAGAGATGTAGAAAAAGTCTAGATTTGCTTAGCATGATCACCAAGCTCAGATAGAGAACACACACGAAACAGTCAAAGGAAAATCAACAACATACTCAGCCACAAAGGAAATCTCAGTTTCCATAGGCCTCCCATAGTCTAGACTACACTCCTCTTAAGCAAAAGACAATGAAATTGGAAGCAGATAGCAAAAAAGGATGGCTAAGACACGATCCTTTCTGAAAGTTAAAATGCATGCATTCGTTTTCAGTTGAAAAAACAGTGTCTTATTGTTCAGGATTCTAATGGGACAAGAAATACTCTATTCCTGCAACAGTGGGGAGAAAGAAAATCCTACAAATACATTTTTGTGTGTGAGTGAAGAAGATAAGGCAATATCACCTGAGAAACCTAGGCATGGGGACATGGGTTACACATGACAGGGTCTGACAGAATTGAAGTGGTGGAGAAACATATATTTCTCCAGCAGAGAGGGACCAGCTAACCAAAGCAGCAGAGTATGGGAGCTGGTGGTAAGACCTGGTGTTATGGCTATAATTGAGACTGTCCTCTAGAGGTTCACGTCTGTGTGATCATTCAGCCTGGGCTGCTATTGGAAGGGAGTGGAGCCTGTAAGAAATTGGGTCATTAGGAGTATGCTCTATGCTCTTGATGGAGACATTGAACCCTAGCCCCCAGCCTCTCCCCCACTCTGCTTCCTAGATGCCACTTACTCTTTAGCATGATGCTCACCCTCATCACAGGCTTAGAGCTACAGGGCCAAGTGAGCATGGGCTCAAAACCTGAATCTGTGAGTCAATATTAATTTTATCCCAGATGTTTTTCCATAGCAGAAGTAAGCTGAGAACACACTTGGTAAAGTCTGATCATTAGCTCTTGGAGAAAAAGAAGCAATGTGGAGTTTGCAGGGACCGATGCTGCAGAAAGGCGGCCATTTTGGAAGAGGGAGCTATTCTTTGGAGACAAGGTAAGATAAAGGAGAACCGACTGGCTCTCCTAGAAACACAATAAAAGCTGGACATTTGTTATGCTAAACAGTGCTGTAACAACAGAAGAGGGCAATGTTGAGCTGAGAAACTTGAGTTCACCCAAACCCTCCTCTATGGGGAATTGTCTCAGCTAGTCTAAGAAAATCCAAAACAGAAAGGGAACCCTGCATCCATCTTCAATGAACACAGAATGAGGAGGAGGAGGAGGCCTCAGCAGCCGTCAGGTGAAGGACACTGAGATGGAAAGGGCAGAGGAAACAGCGACTGCTGGTCATACCACCAACCGGAAGTAGTCATCAGTATCTGGGCATGTTTGTTTCCTTACTTTTTAAAAAATATAGTTATTATTTTATGTACATTGATGTTTTGCCTTTATGTGTGACTATGGGAAGGTGTCGGATCTAGGAACTTGAGTTACAGACAGTTGTAAACTGTAGTGTGGTTGCTGGAAATTGAATGTGGGTCTTAACCACTGGGCCATCTCTTCAGCCTCCTGTTTCTTTTATTTTTTTAATGAATAAAAATTTTAAAATAGCACAAGTACCATATGCCCATATTAGAAATCAGAATAGAGATGGTTAAAGTCTCCTGCTACATGCCACCCATAATCCAAACCTGCTTCCCAGCACCAGCTCACCATTTGTATGTAAACACATACATTTGCCCACAAAATATGTATAGAATTGTTTTTCTTTTTATTTACATAAGTGTCAGAGTGCAGACATTGTTTATACAGCTTGCTTTTTTCCACATAATTTTTAAACCATGTTTTTGAAGTACACCCTTAGTTCTAACATTTCAGAGTCCAAATAGAGGAGTCTGTGGTTTTAGCGTGAACCTTCTTCTGCAGGATGGTATTTACACAGTGTTAGTGAACTTGATGGTTTGAACCACCCTCTGGTAAGAACAAGTAGACA
Organism: Sigmodon hispidus; assembly: GCA_004025045.1. NCBI lineage: Eukaryota > Metazoa > Chordata > Mammalia > Rodentia > Cricetidae > Sigmodon > Sigmodon hispidus. Next base: position 41,102 of record PVIH01004646.1, read on the forward strand.
TAATTTGAAAATGTCAAAATGCTTCCAGGAGACCTTGGCTGTCATACTACATGGTCCAGCCTGATGAAGCCTGGAGAACAAGCTGGTCTCCCCGCAGAGGGGAACATGAGAATGAAAGGCCACACAGAACCTTCGTAGATGGCTGCATCTTGAAGGGAGAAAGTAGATATGGGACTTGTCCGAGAAAGTCCTCCACAATTTGAGTCAGGACTCTGAAAAGCTAACTCATCAAGACAGCAGTGACTGGGAAGCAGACTGTCCAGTCTGAAGCCCTGGTTTCAGTCCCCATCTCAAGTGGCTGAAGAATTCTCAGATTGCTAGAACCATAGCCTATCACTGTCAGAGGCAAAGCTCAAAGTTGCCCTCTCCATCCTCGAATTATTACTAATAATGGTGGAGCAAGAAAAACAACCCCTGCAAATTGTCCTCTGACCTACACACACACACACACACACACACACACAAACACACACACAAACACACACACACAAACACACACACACAACACAAACACAAAATAAGTAAGTTTTAATGTAATGTTACATTTTTTTTAATTATGTAATCCTGTATGTCCAGGATTCTTAAACACACAGAAATTTTTATGATAGATACATTATAGAAAAATTGAAAAACCAAAGGAAAAAGAAAATCTTAAAAGCAAGCAGAGATAAAGACACAAGCCCAGAAGGACAACACTCAGACTGGAGAGAGCTTCTTAGTTAAATCACCAGAAGTGTTACAAACAGCTAGAGGGGGGTTCTTTTGTTCTATACAGACTGAAACCACAGACAGGCAAAGAGACAGTTCCCTGACTGTTGATGGCTCTGAGTTCCAAAGGCTGAAAGGCTGGTCCTCCAAACTCAAAGGTTTATGACTCTTAAGTCCTGAGAACCAGAAGCTTCCAAAGGAAGAGTTCTTGTACTGGGCCCTCATGTAAGGCTCATTGGGTTTAAAGTGCTAACAACAGCCAAAGGTTCAGTTCTTTGGGTATCAGATCCACTCTCTGTTCCTGCGGCTCTCTGCAACGCTTCCAATGGACCAGATCTGGCATTGTCTGGAGTCTCCGCTCCCACCTTCAGCTCTTTACAGCCTCTCCAGTTACTCCACCATCTTTCCCCAGCCCAATACTTTGATCATCCTTAGCTTTTGCCATCAATTGCTCCTCCTACAATTCTGATGGCTCCAAGTAAGAGCTGTGGGGTGGGGGTGGGGGGCTCTTTGGAGCTCAGTTCCCTCAGTGTTACAACTCTGACCATTGAATACTGGGACCCTCGGCTACTGGTGCCTCTAATGAACTCTTCATCAACCTCCCCACTGTTGTTGCTGATGCCAAACTAAAAGCCCCCGAATTTTGTCTACTATCTTGTAATTAGTCCTTGCTTATCCTACCTTCCCAGTCATAAAGACCACAAATAGGCAGTAGGCAAAAGACATATTGGGAGAAGATTTTATTGGAGCCAAAAGTTGCAACACTGGAAGTGTGGAGGAGGGTTAACCAGTGCACAGAAAAGAAGCATTCAGAGTATCAGAAGACAGGAAAACAGCTTGCTAAGATAACTAAAAATGGGCCTGCCATGCTGGTGCTCAGAGTATAACCAGCCAGTCCCAACATAGCTTCTACTAACGCCAGTCATGAACCTCACATAGGAACCAACCACAACTTACTGGCTAGTGTTCATGGCACCAGAAAGTACTCTGCATACTACTACTAACCAAGCTATAACCCCTGTGATCTGAAATGGTGACTTGCCTGCCTGACACACTGATGCAGTAGTAGCACAGACCTGATGGGAATAACCAACCACTCTGGTTGTATTTGAGACTCACTCAATTAGATGGAATTCATGCCTGATACTGCTCAGGTGACAAGTCCTGAAACTAAGTATGCCTTCAACCTAGGGGAAAGCCAAATACTATTGCTCTACTAAAGGACATAGCAATAAAATTATGCTTAACAATATTCTCCTGTAACTATAGATCAGTGTCTTAGCCATGATCAGAGTAGTTTCTTCATGCAGGGGAATTAACAGAGAGACTCACAACTGGGCAATGTTGACAGTGAGAGACTTTGGAGCACTCGGCCCTAAATAGGATATCTTCATTCAACCCCTCCCCAGTTTGAGCTCTAGTAGCTATGGTAAAGAGGAGATAAAAAGATTCTAAGAGACAGGGGGTAGATGACTCCAAAAAAACAGTGTCTTCCAGACTGTTTCACAGATGAACTCATAGACACTGTGGCAGCTTTTATAGGGACTGCACAGATTGAAGGTGGACCAGACAGGGTCCCGGTACTGCAAGAAGGAATTAGATATGAGTTCCTGTCCCTAACCAAGACACCATCTCCAAGTGATATCCATTGTAAAGGAAAAATTAATTTTCTCCAGGGAAGTCTCACTGGGTATATTAACCACATTTAAAGACAGGCCCTATGCCCAGTAGTAGATGGCCAACACAAAATGAGCTCAATGGGATTTTTGTAGCCATTTTTGTCTCCTATTGCTTTGTTTGGGTATTTTTTTGTCTTACTGGTCTCTTGATTGTATATTATGGTTTCTGATTCTGTGTTTTAATAGGTTTTGTGCATGTGTTTCTCGTTTTTTTTTTCATTTTCTTTCTTTTGCTTGCTTTTTAGAGAGAGAGAGGGTATATAGAGTTGGGTGGGTGGGCAGGTAGAATCTAGGAGGAGTCAGAGAAGGAGAAATCGTGATGAGTATATGCTGTGTGAAAAAAATTATGTATACAGTGTGTGTGTGTATATAAGCAATCACAAGCCTCACATAAGCTCGGCCTCTTTACCATCAATCACTAGCTTTTGCCAAGCTTACTGGAAAAGTGGTCTTCCTGTTGGTTTTACTGAAGACCACTGCTACCAGGGCTGGGAATGCAGGCATCTGGAACTCTGAAGACAGGGTCAACTGGAGGCCACTAGAGTGAAGTTTTCCAGCAGTAGTATAGACTGGAATAGTTGTGACTGAAGCAAGGCTCTTGAAACCATTTATAGACTCAAAAGCAACAACAGCGGCCATGTTCCTTCCAGTTGGAGTGTGGATATTCTCAAGGCATCCAGAAGGTGTTCATAGCATCCAAGTTGTCATAACCACAGGATAACCAGCTTTGAAAAGGGGAACACCTAAGTTAACAGGTCCACATAAGGGAGTGTTGTAAGAGGTTCTGGCCCAGACTTTCAGGCCTAGCCTCAAGGTTCAGACCCACAGTCCCACAGAATCACACTGATGCTTATTTTTACGATGGTCAGCCTAGGGCCCAAGCATATAACTTGCTCTTTACTCTTAAACTAACTCATTATTATCTTGTTCAGCCATGAGGCTCGGTACTTTTTCTCAGCAGCATTTCAATTTCTTTCTTCTGTGTCTCCTGGCATCTCTGTGGCATCTCTGCTCTGTTGTGAGATGTTACCAGAGTTTTCTTAGTCTCGTAGCCCTGCCCACACTTTCTGTCTGCCTCTGGCCACTCAGCCTTTTATTAAACCAGTAGGAGAGACAAATATTTACAATGTACCACAATCCCACCGCAAGGGAGAATATGGCAACTATCAATAAAAGGGTCATGTTCAGAAACGCCCTGTCCCAACAATTTGAAGAAAAAAAAACTAAACACTAAGTTTACTTTAAAAAGACCAATTATTCACATTCTTAACAGTGTTTGACAGTGCTAAGCTCCTAGCTGTTGAATCTCAGAAGCATAAGAAATACCATGACACATCTTTAATTTAATTTAATTTTAATTTTATTTTTATACTGATTGACCTTGGGCCCAGGCATTTAAGTTGCTAGCTCCTTCATCTGAACTCAACCCATCTTGTTCAGCTGCATGGTTTGGTACTTTTTCTCAGAGCAGCATTTCAGCTTCTTTCCTCTGTGTCTGCTGCCATCTCCTCGTTATGTCTGTGGTGGCTGTCTGGCAGCTCTCTAGCATCTGTGTCTGGTATCTATCTCTGCTCTGAGATGTTCCCAAGTTTTCTTAGCCTTGTAGCCCCACCCACATTTCCTATTTGCCTTTGGCCAATCAGCTTTTGTTTACATTACCAGCATAATCCTACTACATTTCCCCTTTTCTCTTTTTAAAACAAGAAGAACCCCAAATCTAATATTCTTTTTATCCCATTATCTATAACAAATTATACCCAACACTGTAAACAAACACAAACATCCATAGTCCTCTAGGCTACTTTCTGCTGAATGGAGGCGTTGGCAATCCCATGGGGATCCAAAGACAATTGTAGGATTATGAATATGTCTTTAGTGGAGTAGTCTATAAGGCTGGTTCATCTCAGTTAGTATCCTTGAAGTTGTTTTAGATGAAGGTCTCAATGGAAACTGCAGCAGAAGTGCTCTAAAATTATGAATCATCTGGGCCATCCATTTCCACTGAAGACTTTTCAGGATGTCTTCCTTGATCAAACTTTATTTTCTTTAACTGAGAATAAGCTCACAGCTTCTCATTTTCTGTAGAAATAAAAAGAAAACTTCTCCAAAGTAGCATATCTTTGGATTTCAATTTTAATGTAAACTCATTTACAAAATATATAGATTGGATTAATGCAACAGCACTTATATTCAAATGCCTTTTAGCAGCTTTTACTACTTCCTTTATAGTCAAAAAACTTAAAGATAAGAATAATATACAGTATCCAGGAACTCTGTATTTTCAATTTTTACATGACTTATTACTACTTCTTTGAACTCTATTTCTTTTTTTTAAGGACTTTATCCTTTTTTTTTAATTTTCTCTAAGTCTACATATATTTTTAACATATCCTAAACCATTTACAGACTTTGTTTTTGTTTGTTTATTTGTTTTTTTAATCTGCCTCTACTGTATATCTCTTATCTTTTCTGTTTCTATCTTTTGCTTGGTTGCAGTGGCTGGCTCATCCAGCTCTATTTCTTTCTCTTTTTGATCACACCTTTAATCTGCCATGTTTTGACTCAAGGATTAAAGGCTTTATTAGAGTGTCTGACTTCATTCACCTAGCTCCCTTTATCACTTTCTGTTACTGTTCACACCTTTAATCTTCCACTCAGTTTCCTCTATTTTTTTGTTTCTGTCCACACCTTCAATCTGCCAAGGTGTGGCACTAAGGATTAAAGGAGTCACTAGGGTGGCTGCCTGGCTCCACCCAGCTCCTAGTCTAACTTCATAGGGTTTAGCTTTTTAGTAGAGGTACTGCTAGGACCCACAATTATTACTCTGGGGAATTTTAGGATCCATATAGTCACCAAGTACAGCACTGTTGTCTGCTGCTCATTAACTCTAAATATTTGGCAGCAAAGCCTCTTAAAAGATTCATAAGTGTTTTGCCTCTAAGGCTGAATCAGGGAAGTCTCATTTTAACAAGTCACACCTCTGCTTGCCTCAAGTAAACAGATCTGATCCAAGAAAATGCTTTCTCTATCCTTTTTCTTTTTTTATTTTCTCTCTCAAATCTACATATGTTTTAAACATACCCTAAACCATTTGCAGGTTTTCTTTTAATCTGCCTCTACTGTATATCTTATCTTTGCCTCTGTTCCTTTTTGTCTGTGAGAACAGAAACCTTAACTCCACCATAAGCAGCTTGTTTCTTATATCGAGTCTTCTCTGAGACTTCAGGAACCAGCCTTGGTTTAAGCTGCCTGCCATGGGCATGCCAAAGTCCTGGCCCATATGCCTCACCAGGGCATCTCTGAACCACAACTCATGTAAGAGACACAACTCAGAAGCAGATTTTGGCTCTGATTCTGTGATCTAGAACTGGTTAATTTTTCTCAAGCTTTATGTGGGTGAATATCACCCACGTTGGGCAGCCATTTGTTGTAAATGGCTCTAGCCCAGACTTTCTGGGCCTGGATCAGAGATTTAGTCTCACTCTCAGCCACATTTTGCCTCAAATAATCACACACAGGCTTATATTATTTTTACGCTGATTGACGTTGGCATGTAAGTTGCTAGTTCCTTCATCTGAACTCAACCCATCTTGTTCAGCTGCATGGCTCGGTACCTTTGCTCAGAGCAGCATTTGAGCTTCTTTCCTCTGTGTCTGCTGCCATCTCCTTGTCATGTCTGTGGTGGCTCTCTCTGGCAGCTCTCTGGCATCTGTGTCTGGCGTCTGTCCGCCATGACACATCTTTTAGACCCTACCTCTCATTCTTTACCCTTCAACTATTTAATTAGTCTTACAAGCAAATTCATTACCAGTGCGATCAGTATGCCCTGGAAGAGTGTGTACTCACTTTCTCCACTGTTCCCATGAAACAATGTATTCTGTGCAGGTTCTCAAAGGGTCTAGCAGTATCAAGCCACTGTCACTCACAGAAGTGATCAACTTAAAATACAGTTTTGCATTATCTTCTCCATCTAAGCCTCAGTTGCTCCCAGTTCCTCCTTCCCTGGCTCCCTGCAGGCTATGTCTGCAAGCAAGTCTTGCTGAAAATCCTCCTCCTTTCAGGAAAGCCAGGCTAAGAGTGAAGACACCAGAAGTGGCTCTAGAAAGTTGGACACAAGGGTGGGACTCTGAAAATTGGTCACTCACCAACACAAGGATTTCTAAAGTGGAAAGTTGATTTTAGGAAATGATTTGAAGAAGAAAGGGAAAAAAAGTAGAAAGTAACTAGGTTAAAAGATACCTGAGAGAGAAAAAAAAAACCGAAGTAGACTCAGAAAAGATAGCGGATAGAAATAAACAAGAAAATTATATGAAATAAGTAGAAAGGATCAGCGAGAAAAAAACATAGAGATGATATGCAGAAGTATTAATTGAGATACTAAAGTAAGAAAGAACAGTAAATTATAAGTAATATGAAAACTACAAGACAGCTACCCTAAAAGAAAGTGCTGGATCTTGAATACTGAAGGACCCAGAATGTAGAAAAATTGCTGTAAAACTTTGAAATCCTGACCAGTTTTTCCAGTAAAACTACTCAAAATGACAGCAAAAGTTTAATTTAATTCTCTAGCCTTCCAGACAGGAGAGGATGCTTACACAAAGTAGAAATGAGATCATCATTGGAGTTCTCCAGAGAAAGATGCAAAGCAGATAGCAGTGAAACCTGTCACTAATTTCACAGTACATGCCAAGAGGTCCAACTCCACCAGTCCTCAAATATCAAGTGTGTAGGGGAAAGACTTCTGTTACAGTGAAGTTCACATGACACAAGTGAGCTATGTAACAGTGAACAGTTTGGTGACATTGGTTCTTCTACAATGTCACCACCTTGTCCTACTTTGCAAACATTTCTTCACTCCACAATGAAATAATCATTTATTCCTGGGTACTCACTTCCAGTTTGGGGACAGTGCTTTTTGTTTCTATGAATTTCTACCTATTCTAGATATTTCATACAAATAGATCTTAGATGTCTGATTTCTTAAGTGTGTTCAGGGTTCCTCCATGTTGTAGCATACATCAGTACTTTATTATTTGTATGGCTTAATAATATGCCATTGTGTGGATATGCTAATGTTTTCTAACCATCAATTGGTAGATATCTGGGTTGTCTATGCCTTTGGGGTGCTGATAATACTACTATGAACATTTGGGTAAAAGAATCTATTTACTTCTGTTCAACTCTTCTGGGTATAGATCTAGAAATAGAATTGCTGGACCATGTGATGGTTTTATACCTACCTTAATTTTCCACAGCCTTTGAACCATTTTGTAATACTGTACTAGCACAGTGTGTAAGAGTTCAGGCCTTTCTACCTTGAGAGTAAGGAAGTATCTCCTGAGGTTTTTATTTATTTTTTTTACATTTCTCTACTAACTAGTGCTAAGCATCTTTTCATGTGCTTCTTTAGAGAACAATTTAAACATGAAACACGAGGGAGTGTTAGACTAATGACATCCTTCTGAGAATTTACTAGAAGACAGTCTTCAGCTAGATAATATGCAAGGGAAGAACCTCGGGGGACTGGTCATGAGCATTGACTAGCCAACCAAAGATGTTAAACAAACTATAAATGGAGATAAGAATTAAAGGGAAATGATAATTGGTTTATGCTTTAAAAAAGTGGAAATAAGTTGTTTTAGTAACAGGAAAAGAAAAATAAGAAAGTAGAATATGTTCATTAATTTTACCTTAGATTATGAATGATTCGGGGTTATCATTTGAAGGAGGTAATGCACAAAGGAAGGAAAGGGAAGAAAAGAAGAACATGTGAACGTTCTCAGTGAGTGGAAAAGAGGCCCCAAAGCCAAATAGGAAGAAGGTATTCCCATCATCAAAAATTATATTAACAGATACAGAAGCAGAGACTAGAGAGTGGAAACTGATAAATGGAATTAGCACAGTAAAGATGAGCAAATGATGAGACCGAGACAGAGCTTTAGGTGATAGTAATAAACATAAATTATCTCAGCACACTTAAAAAAACAAATTTTCAGCTTTTCTCACCATGCAGAATTCAGCTCCTCACTTCAGAGGCACTTCTAAAAGACAGACAATGACTGGACCAAATATATCATAGATGCTCACAAGGAAGCACTGGATATTGTCTAGGATAACTTCCATGGTATCCCTATGCATAGGTGCCTGACTGCTCTCTGATTCTAAGGGCCAGAGTTGATAGCAAAGATCACAACAGCAGCCTTCATGAATCATAAATACAGAGCTGAGAAGGACACACATCAATTAGAGGGTGTGGCCAGGTCCACTCTGTCAAGATGGGGCATGTGGGGAAGAGAAGAAGAAAAGGCAACAGCATAAACGATATAATGCTTAAGTAGACCTTATAAATACATACTGAACTCTTCAGCCTTATAAAAGAGAAAGTGCCTGTTTTGTAAGTACTTGGAAATGTTTATGTTAACTGGCCTTATGTGCAGTATTTAGAAAAGTTTAATATGTTCTACCAAGAAGTAATAAAATTAGCAATCCTGCCTTATCACAATTTAATAAAACTGGAAAAAGCATTTTTAAGGGAAAGACCCCCAGAAAACACACCTGAACATTTAAAAATTATTGAACAGCTCATGAAAATAAAATGACCTTAAATAGCCAAAGCAGCTTTAAGCAGCAAGTTACACGACAGAACGATAATAACAAAAACAGCATGACCCTAATACAGAAAAGACTATGAGCCAAGAAAATAGAACAAAGAACAGCTATTGCCACATAATTTTGACAACTAAAAAAAAATATTGAGGAAAAGGTAGCCTCTTCCACAAATGATGCTGAGAAACTGATTTCCATATAGCAAGGACAGATCCCATTCTCTCACCCTGAGCAAAGGTCAGGGTGTAAGAGCTGAATCTGTGAAACTGCTGGAGAAAAATAGACCACACCCTTGAAGATGTAGGCAAAGACTTTCTATTAAAGAGCTCCAACAGCACAGGAAAGAATCCTGATAATGGACAAATAAGTTGTATGAAATTAAAAGGCGAAAGGCTTCTCTGCAGCAAAAGAAGCAGTGAGCAGAGTGAAGCAACAGTCTACAGAATAGAAAAGATATTATTGACCATATATCTGATGGGGCATTAATATCTAGGATCTGTAAAGAATGCCAAGTGTGAAATTCCAAAAGAAGGAATCATCTAATCAGTAAACAGGCAAAAGAATTAAACACATAGTAAGTTCTCTATATAAAATAAAACAGGAAGAAATAAAAAAGGCAATAAATAGAAACTGTCAACATTCTTAGTAATCAAGGAAACACAAGTTAAAGCTTAGTTGAGATTTTGTACATCCCCATTAGAATGGCCATCATCAAGAAGAAGAAATGCTACAAAAGTGTGGAAAAAGGAGAACCTTCCACAACCCTGGGGCAATAGAAACTGCTTCAGCCATCCTAGAAATCAGAGAACAATTTCCTCACAAAGCAGGAAATATAACTATCATATTACCCACTGCATGGCCTCCAGTGTAGACCCAGAAGACCCCCAGAAAACACACCACAGATAGTAACACATCCGTGTTTATTGTTGCACTGCTCACAGCAACCAAGAAATAGAACCACTCCACAGAGGACTGACTGCAGAAAAAAACACTGGGGGTTGGAAAGTGGCTCATTGGCTAAGAGCGCTAATGCCCTTCCAGAGGATCAAGTGAGGCTCAATTCCCAGCACCCACATAGCAGCTCACAACTATGACTCCAGTTCCAAAGGATCTGAGAGGCACCAGGAAGTACACAGCACACAGCCATGTGGGCAGGCTGTCTGATAATTACTATTGCTGTGATGAAACACCATGACCAAAAGCAACTTGTGGAAGAAGGCTCATTTGGTTTACATAGCCTGAGTCACAGTTCATTGAGGGAAACCACAGCAGGAACTCAAACAGGAAAACAACCTGGAGGCAGGAGCTGATGTATAAACACTGATTTACAAAATGCCCTCTGTCCAAGCCTGCCTACAGCCCACTCAGAACCTCAAGTGAGATTCATTCCTCTCAAATGACTCTCTAGCTGTGTCAAGTTGACATAAAACTAGCCAGCACACAGACAAAACACCTCTACACATAAAAATTGTTTTTGTATTTTAAGACAATACAGTATATTTCTACCCAGTGGAATTTTATTCAGTCATAAAGAAGAATGAAATTATATCATGTTCAGGAAAACAGAGTTGGAAGCCATCATGTAAGCAAAGCAGGCCAGACTCAGAATAATAAATACAGTGTCTTTTTCCTCTCCTGTGTAAATTGTGTGTGTGTGTGTGATGTAACATTTAGATTGGAAGGAAACTATTTGGGAGGAGGAAGGGGATCAACAAGTGAGGGACGGAGATAAGAGCTGGAGACATGATACATGTGTGTGAAAAATGTCATGATGCAAATTATTTGTAAATCAACTAAAAGAATCAAAGATACGGGCTGAGCAGGACAGAGCTGCACATGTCTCTCTGTCACTTCCCTCTCCTTACTGTGCCCTGAGCCTTCTTCTGGCCTCTTCTAGCCCTAGACATGCTGCTAGTGTTGAACTGGCAAAGCTTTGTAGGTGTTTGATGTGAAGTTTGCTGCGTGCATTACTTCACTTCGAAAGGGAATAGAATACAGCTGTGTAAAACAAAAATATACCTACATGTAATCATGCCCAAAGACCCACTCAGAGAAGCTAGCTTCATGCTTAAAACAGATTTATTCTTGTATGGTCCTAAAGGTTTCTGTCTAAAAGTCTTAGCATCACTATCACCCCTGAAGGGCCTGGAGCAAGACCTTCCCTCACCCTTGTATTGGCTCCTGGTTATTTCAGTCCTTGGTATTTCTTATGTGTTAGTCAATCACTTCAGTCTGCTACTGTCTTCACCGGGCTTTGTCCTTTGTGTGTGCATGCTTCCAAAACACATTTTAAGGTAAAAATGGTAATGTGGGGCATACCAAATGAGTATTTAAGAGGGTGTTTGAGCACATCTGCAATGTAAACACAGTATCTCTGGAAACGCCCAGATAACAGCCGGAGCTTCTGTTGGAAGGACTGTGACAGTCGAACCCGATGACAGAAGTCCACAAGGACTTTACCGTCCCTGCCGCTGTATCGTACAGTTTGTTAAAACATACCTCACATAAAAGATTCATCCATTCAGAGTCCAGTGCATTGATTTTTTAATATAATCAGATTCAGTAAAAGCACTTGCCATTCAAGTCTGATACCTTGAGTCCTGTCCCTGTGAAAAATCGGGTGAGCCATATCACACAGCTGTGACCCCAACACTTACCACAAGGTGGGAGACAGAAACAGGAGGATGATCTAAGAGCTAATTGCCCACATCAACACACAAACTGTGGTGCACTCACATTCATAGTAAATAAACTAACAGAAATCTAAACAAATATCTACCAAAGAGAAATACAGATGACAAGGTGTAAATTCAAACAAGAGAGACTGAGTGAGCTCAATGGCCAAGCACTTGCCTGGCATCCCAGTACCTCAAAACACAGACACACAAACAGAACTGCAGGTGAGGCAGAGAGAAACAAGTGATGGGAATGACCAGTGGGCATGCAAGTGGCATTGCCATCCTGGAAGATAGGTTGGCAGCTTCTTGCCAGACTAAACACAGCCTAGCCCTGAATTCAGAAACTGAGTTATCTGATAGCTATCCCAAGAGGCTGAGGACACCACACAAAAAGCCATGCAGGTCATTCACAGAATCTCACCTGAGACAGTCCAGAGCAGGTGATATAGAAACCATGCCAAGGGGGCACTAAAATCACACATTGTCAAGCCATGAAATGACATGGCAGATCCTGAATAAGGAAAGGCCTGCTACTGCTGTGTGATGCTCGCTCCCTGGCACTCCATGGAGGAAAAACTCCAGGGACAGAAAAGGGTAAGTGCTGACAGGATTTAGGGATAGTGACCAGTGGCTCACAGGGGAACCTGAAGGCAGTGAGTGAACCTAGCTGAGTGTCAGAGACCCAGCCTGGAATCACAGCACTCAGGAGGCTGAGGCTTTGAGGCAAGCCAAGGCTACCCTGTATCCAAATAAAGGGGGAGGGGGAATAAGGAGAAAAAAACTAGAGTGTGCATATTATCAAGAGGGTAGAAATATATATTCCAAAATATTAGCCCTAGCTACTTAGGATATGAGTTAGTCCTTTATCTACGTCTTTTGCTTCTAATGTGAGTGCATATCATTTGTGGTTTTTAAAGTAAAAAAAACGAATGGTAATGTAATGAGAATTTCTCTCCTGAAGAAATGTAAGCAATGTCCACTACATTTTTATATAGTCCATTCAACGGCTAACCAAAGTAAGCTTACACCATAAAGACGAAGGAGTTTGAGTGCTTACTTACTGAGTATTTACCAGCAGGAGTGTGGGAAATCCTTCACACAGAACCTATAACCTCTTCCCCACAGACACACATGTACCCCTCCCAGACAACACCAGCTCCTCTGAGGCTGCCCAATTCGGGGCAGAATTGCACACAGATGGCTAGAAAAAGTGGCTGAAATCTCATGTGAAGATCCGAGTATGCTCTCCATGCCTCCTTCTGAGGGAATGTCAGTCAACAACCTCCCATGGTGTCTTGGAAACAGGCTGATCTGATGAGAGGTGGCTATTTGGCTTCTAGGACTGCGCTCTAGAGACATGAAACCATGAGAAGGATTCAGCGGTCGGGGTCAGGGCTGTGCTGCATCTTGGGTGAAAACTAAAGGCTATGCTCTGAGGTGGAAGAATTCTGCACCAATGCAGACTAGGCTGTTTCTTACCCACCCAATGCTTTAGCAAAAGAAGCATGTGTATTACACCAAGAAGAGACATTCTCTGGGCATGCAACTTTCTATATTCATGATGCTCATGTAATCATTTTTGGAACTCATGATTACAGACAGAAAGATCATTTGTACACTTCCCTCACCTTGAAACCAACCACAGGTAGATTTTATCTGTGATTTGGGTTCTTGCTGAGGCAAATCCTTCTAACTCTGCATGAAGTGGAGTATTCATGCAAAATTGAAACACAGAACATGAAGGTTAGTTAGTGAGGCAGCCTTGGAGAGAAACTAAGAGTGTACTTGATTATTCCGAGTGATTGTGGTGGCTCATGTACCATCCACAGTGACAGCTTATGAAATTATCCTTTTATGCAGCACTTATGAGGAGAAGTCTAGATTTTGAGTAATGATCAATACTGTTGGCTAACTTGACATCTAGGAGGCAGGTCTCTGGACACACCTGTAAGAGTGTATCTACATTAAGGTTAGCCTCTGGGAATACCTATGAGGAATGATCTAATTCAGTTGCTTTGAGAGAGGAATGGGCAAGACCCCTCCCTGGCGGAGATCCTAAGCTATATAAATGGAGAAGCCAAACTGGCCTAGTGTGCATGCATTGGTCAATTGCTCTCTGCTTCTGACTGTGGGTGAGAACAGCTGCTTCATGCTCCCTGGCTCTGACTCCTCTGCCATGATGGAGTGTAACGTAAAAGGGTAAGCTAAAATCAACCCATTCTTTTTAAATTGCCTTTTGTCTAGGTATTTTTATCATAGCAACAGAAAAGACACTAAAAGAGTCATGCTACAAAACATCCCTTTAAAAAGAAATGGTCCATTTCCACCAGCAGCCAACCATTTGGTCCATAAAATCCTCTTTTCTTCATAGCTTCATTTTCTTCAGGGTAGAATGTAGTATGGACATCTCTGAGGTCAGGATTCTTTAAACCAATCATCCTCTAGATCGCAGCCCTCTCCAGAATGTTATATACCTTTCAGGATGTGAGACTATAGCCTCAGCCTCAAATTCTGGTCTAGTTAGGGGTTTTTTGCCTTCAGGAAATGATGGCCCTACACAACTTTTAGTACATAGAAAGTGGGAGAAGCTGGTGTTGACTAGGATACTGAACAAAATTCATTTCCAGGAGAAGCTGGCTTGGTTTAGAGAGGCAATCAGTATTTCCTGCTGGGCCTCCCTTGAAGCCTTGTTCTCCATTTTTCTCACTGGCAGTAAATAGGAACCATTGGTTACATGTGTAACAACTTAGTGTTTTTCCTCTAAACGTGTATCCACTGCTCAGCAAAGGATCCCATATTCCTTCCACCTGTCCTGATTGTTGCTGATGTTAATACAGGAGAAGAAAGAAAACCTTTCCACTTAGGTTTATGCACAGAGAGTTAACATCTGATTTTACATGGAACTCTTTAAAAGGGAAGGAACAAGGGGACCTGAAGCACTCCTAGCAGAGGGTGTGGAAGCATTTGATGGCCTAGGGCCTGAGCATAAAGGAATGATGGTTTTGAAATGTGCAGTGAAGTCAAGGAAAGATCCAAGGAAAATTCCCATTGAGACAAAATCAAATGAATTCACCACCTCAAATGGACCAGTGGGCCCATTGGCTCTGTGCCCAGCATCTGTATCCAGAGTCCCTTGAAGCGTGGGTACAAGCAGTGACTTGTGAACATGTGGTTTGTCCCTGGCCTGAGGCTCTAAGGGAACACTTTTTTCTTTTTCCTAGTTGTGATCAAGGGGGTCTCAGGAAGTATGCCAGAGGTACACAGGGCTATCCCACCACCCTCTTCTCAACCTTCCTAATGCCCAACAGTTCATGTTGTGGTGACCCCACACACACACACACCACAAAATTATTTTATTGCTACTTCATAACTAATTTTTCTGTTATGAATCACAATGTAAATATCTTATATGTAGGATATCTGATTAGTGACTCCCCTGAAGGGGTTGCAATTCACAGGTTGAGAACCATTGCTTTGGAGCCTAAAGATTCCAGAAGTAAATCTAAAAACTTATTCTTATTGAATACGCAGGAGATCACAAGTACAAAATGCACAGAATAGTGCTGTGGTTTAGAAATTGTGTAAGTGTGTTCTCCAAAGCATTGTCCCTGCTGTGGCAATTCAGAAGCTCATGGGACCCTTAAGAGACATGACTTGGTATGGAGTGTTAAGTCATGGAGTGCATGGCCTTGGAAGGTCACTCTCAGTTTCCTGTCACTATGTGACCTCTCCGGTCATGATGCCACCCACTCTGGGGTCCTCACTAGAACAGGGCTAATAATAATGGAACATACAGACTGTGTATCTCTTTTCTTTATGAAGTACTCAGAATCCAGTGTTTTATTGTATATTATAACAGAGAATTATGGGTGCAGCTTAAATGCCCCCTTAGAGGAGTGGAAAGTGGGACACAGGCAATTTCAGAGCAGGAATAAATGATCTTCAAGGAACAGACAGCAATCCAGGATAGATGTCACCTGGACTCTAAAAGTAGAGCTTAACTTTCAGTCTCTTTGGCATTCTTGATCAATGCAGAGTCCAGAGAAGGACTTCATTGCAATCAATAGTTACAATGTTCAGGAGGAACTTCCCCCATCCCGGTGAGGAATGCCTCAGAGAAAGCTTCTGGAGAGGCAAGACCAGGATGTCTGTTGTGACTCAAATAAGAAATGTTCCCATAGGCACAGGTCTGTACACACTTGGTCCTCAGAGGGAGGCCCTGTTCAAGAAGTGACATAGCCTTACAAGAGAGAGTGTAATGCAGGGTGGGGCCTGCCTGCCTTTCAGGTCGTCCTCTGCTTTATGTTTGCATTTGAAGATGTGATCTCTCAGCTGCTTTCCCAGGACACCTATTGCAGGAACTCCACCATTCTGGATGTTCCCTTTGGAACCCTTAGCCCCAAACAAACCTTTCTGCTTTGGGCCATGGTCATGGCAGTAGAAAAGCTGATACTGTGGGCAGGGGGCACCTTTGGCTCAGCACTTTCCACCAATAGTGCCATGTTTGGTGTAGTGTTTTCTGAGCACAGCAGTATGCTGCAGGAGTATCACCCAGGTGCCTGCTCTTCCCTACAAACCCACTTAATCATGGGGTTCCTCCTCTCCCCTCTCCTCCCCCCCTCCTCCTCCTCTTCCTTTTTTTTTTTTTTTTTTTATTTTGAGAGTGAGCACAGGCTGGCCTGGAAGTCTATTTTTTTTTTTTAATTTCTCTCTCAAACTTTTTAATGAAGATAGGTTCTATGACACAGCATTGTTCAGCTACATTTGAACCTAAGGCAAAAGTCAGTCATGCTAATTCTATCTTTATTTAAATTTTTGCTATTTTATTTCTTGTGGATTTTGCATTAGACTTATGTGTTTTTCAATATCACATTAGAATATGATCTGTCTTGATTCTCACAAGGGAGTATCTCACTTGCTGACTCTATAGCACTGCAGCCTTTTATTCTGCCACCATGCATGTATTAGCCAACTCTCCTGGTCCTGCCTCAGAGGTCCTATGCATGCTACAGTGTCACCATCTTGACAGTCTACACTAATGTAAGTGGGCAGCCTGTGTTTAGTTTAGGTCATGAGGTTAGGGAAAGGGTGTTTAGATCTAGTTACCATGTTGGCTGGAAGCTGCATGTTCCCTGAGTCTCCAGATGCTGCATTCCTCAGACCTTGCATAGACCTGAGCAGTGTAAGACAGTACTAGGAATGGGGTGGAGGGCTCTTCACCCACATCTCTCTTCCAGAACCTTGAACTTCCTCTCAAGACCTTACATATAACTCCAAAATTCCTCTGAAGACCCTTCAGCCTCTTTTTGTCTAAAACATGGCCTTGGGACAGTGCCTTTAGGACACATCCCTGGAACACTCAGACTACCAGACCCATGGGAAATAATTCAGTCATTAAGCCAACCAGTTCACCAGCAGCCCGTGTTCACTTCCAGTGAGTACCTTCCAGCGACTGAACTACCTGTGCACAGATCTTGGCGACACAGTGTAAAGGCAATGTCATCTGCATCTCTGTCCTCAGCCCCAGAACCTGGTTCAGGATGTAGCAGAGGGCTGCAGTTTAGTGGAGTGAACACATGCACAGCCATTAGGCAGCTTGTCCTGTTTTATTTGCTTCCAGAACTTTAAGAGGCATCCAGGAAGAACCTAGTCCAGGCCTCTTGCCAGAATGTGCTCCTGCCTCATCTATATACCAAGACTCCTCCCCAAAGATGCTTAGCTTCCCAGAATTCAGCAGCACAATCCTACGCCTGAATTTACCCCATTGGGGAGAGAAAAGAGCCTTGGTGTTGCTCCCCAGCCCGTTTCCCGCTCTGCGGGATAGAATGCCAAGTTCATTCCTTGATTTAGAGAGAGAGAGAGAGAGAGAGAGAGAAATTCTGTAACCCACGGGGCCCTTCCTCTTCTGTCACACTTCTGTGTCCCACATGTATATCGGCTGTTACTACCATGAGGGTGATAGGATAAGATGCTAAGCACTTAAAAGACACACTAGCCTGGTGTACACCCTACTCGGATTCCCTCAAGGCCGGTTGGAACTTCATCTTTTAGGGAAAGGGTGGCAGGCAGAGCACAGCTGGTCACAAAAAGAAAGAAGGAAGGAAAGAAAGAAAGGAAGGAAGGAAGGAAGGAAGGAAGGAAGGAAGCAAGGAGAAGGGGGAAGAAAAGAAAAGAAAGAGAGAAAATGCCTGAAGCACCGGTCACTCCTGGTTACCCCAAGCATTAGAAAATGAAGTTCCTTGGAAAATATCTCTTTGTTCCTAGGAAGGAGAAAGCTTAAATGCAAATGACCGGCAAGGCCTGATGAATGGAAATCAAGTATGCTAATAACCGCTCCCTGTAATGGATCCCACTTCAGAGACAAACCCTCCTGGCTCCCAGTAGCCAGAAGCTGGTGTGCTGAAGTGACAGGAATTCAAAGAGACAGAAAACTGCCTCCTCAAGTGTACTTGTAAAGCTTGGACTGGAGAGCCCCCTCTGTCAGCAGAGAAGCCAGCTTTGTGGGCACTGGGTCACAGAAGTCTTTGCAACTGCAAAGCCAATCTTAACATCCCAGATGGAGACTGTCCCTTGGGTTTGTGCAGAATATTTGCCAACAGGAGGGCAAGAGCACTGATGTTTGCTTCCAGGTCAGCAAGGAATTTTTTCGTACCGGGAATGATGCCTCGCTGAAGCGCTTGGGACCTGCTTTGGCTGTGAGATCAGCGCTGCAATCCCCGCCCCGTCGTCCCATCTCCCCCCCTGTACCCCCCCCAGCCTTACCTCCTCATCCCCCATCTTCTGGGAGAAAGCCAGAGTCTGCGCATGTGCCCCAGAAGGACTGTCTGTCCCCTCCAGCAACATTCTCATCTCCCAAGCAGCAACCAGACTCTGAGGTGCCGGCCACTAGAAGCTTCTCAAAGCTCACCAGCCTTACAGACCGATGCCAGGAGATGCCAGCTAGGACCAAGTGGCTGGGGACTTGAGGACAGGTGCTCTTACCTCTCATTGCTCTGGCCCAGCTCTTCCCCAACCCTTGCCCAGAACAGTCCATCTCAGCACAGCAGACATCTAGGCAGGCAGCCCATATTCTGGGAAACCTGCTCCAGACTCAGTGGGTTCCAGTGGACTACATGCACCAGGAATACAGGTCCTGGGTTCAAGTGTCAGAAGGTGGATAAAAAAGCATCTATCCTGATACACTTATCCAAATGCAAAGCAGGACCTCTTTTCCAGACCAAGGTCAAGTTAATTTCCTAACAAAACTCCATGCTGTCTATGGACACACTGTGCTTTCCTTCCTTCTCTGACTGCTGTGACCCAATGATTCTGACGGCCCCCAAACCAGGCATTTATCAGTCTAGAACCTGTACAGCCACAACAGGCCCAGATCTCAACAGTCTCTAGAGCGCCCCACAGGGCAGGGTGCCAGGTCACTCCTCTGCCCTGCCCCTCCCACCTTTGCCCTGTCCTCAGGCTCAGGTCCTGCTCCCCCCAATGCTCAGAGGCCCAATGCCTGTCCTGCCTAGGAAGAGCATGTACTCCGTGGAACAGATTGGCCCTTTCCCTCCAGGGAAGAAGCTTGCCCTGAACATTTCCCTCCTGCAGCTAAGTCTACTCGGCCACTGCATTCTCAACCCAACCCTGCTTCTTTGTCTGCTTTTCAGAACAAGCCTGTTTTCTATGGATGGAATCGCCCCCTGTGGAATCTTACGGAGGGAGGGTCAATCACTTCTCAGCCATTAACGCTCTGTATCCAAGTAACTTTCTTTTGCATTTTTGGGGAAAACATGCTCTACCTAGGAAGGCTTTCTGCACTAACTCAGGTAGACAGTAGAAAGCAAGCTCATTTTTATGTCAGCATGTTACAAGCTGGAGTCATTTGGGAAGCGGGATTTGCCATAGACAAAATGTCTCCATAAGATGTGCCTATATGCAAGGTGGTCCATGACTGCTGTTTCTGCTCTGGGAGCCTCTATGAACACTGCTTAGTCAGTTCTGTGATCGGTGTTCTCCTGGTGTCCTGAGCCCCTCTGGCGTCTATAGCCCTTCCTCCCCCATCTTGTGTGTGGTTCCCTTGGCTTAGTGTTCTTGTGGTACACCCAACAATGGGAGTGGGGAAGGGGTGTCTCTGACTCCTCTTTGCCTGTGCTTGGGATGCTTCTCCTCCCACTGGGTTGCCTCATCCAGCCTTGATATGAGGGTTTGTGCACAGTCTTATTGTATCTTGTTAGGCCTTGTTCAGTAGATATCCCTGGGAGGCCTGCTCTATTTTTTTTTTTTTTAAGGGTGTTGCTCTAGGCGAGAGGCAAGGAAGAACTAAGAGGAGTAGAGGTAGTGGAAAATGTGATGGATATTTAATTTATGAAAGAAGAATCAAAGTTTGAAAAATATTAACCTATAGACAATTGTCTAGAGCATTTTCTTAATTGGTGATCCAGAGGGCCCAGCCCATTCTGGGTAGTGGCACCCCTGGGCAGGTAATGGTCCTGGGGTATATAAGAAAGCAGGATGAGCTAACAAGGAGAAGTAGCATCCTCTCATGGCCTCTGCATCAGTTCTGCCTCCAGGTGCCTGTGCTGTCTGAGTTGCTTCTCTGACTTCCCTCAGTGATGGACTGTGATCAGGAAGTGTAAGCTGAATGGACTCTTCCCTCCCAGGTTGCTTTTTGCTTTTCAAGGAAAAGAAGCCCTAATTCAGACAACTAAAGCCAGTCTCCACACTGGATGTCTTTCTTCCTCCATCAAGGAAAGTCAAGAGAAGGACTTGGTACCCTCAACCTGCCCTTCACACCCCTAGCTTGCACCACAGGTTTGGAACCCAGGGCTCAGCTCTGTATTCAGCAAAGCCTAGAACTCAGTCAAGGCCAGGAAGCCCAGAGTGCGGGACACTAAATGTGCTCAAACACTCAGAAGGCCTTTCCCAGTCAGAAGTGATCCCTGCAAGCCCTACAGGTATGGATTCCCAGTGCCCGCTAAGGCCCTCCCAAGTCCTGGCAAACCATCTCTATTGTTTCAAAGCAGAGAAGCTGAGGAATGGGAGCTACCTGGGTATCACAGGCTTTGAACCCAGATGAACAGTAGAAAAGCCCACACCTGATATTAGGTAAGACAGAACTACCAGTGGGGGTGGGCAGTCGGAGGAGTGAGGCCAAAGACCTGTAATGAGCAAATCTGATGCTGAGCAGGGCCACTGCACACCCACAGGACTCCCAGAACCAGGGTTTGATGTGTGGGGCACACTGGTCAAGTCCTGAGAGAAAGCTCCATCATTTTCTCAGTACTTCGTAAGGGATTTGGTGCATGGGGTACAGAAAGGTGGGAGAGAAAATGAAGGGTATGGCCACCAGGACTGGCACTGTGCCAGGGAATAGATGGCCACACACCCCTCTTCTTCCAGATATGTAAATTCCACTTTTACACTGTTAATGTTTGTAACTAGAAAACATTTCTTCCAAATTCCTCAAAGCTTGAGTTACATTTTTCAATAACTTTATTTATTTATTTTTGAAGAATATAAATGCATTCTGAGACCAGAATGTTTGTGAGTGGCCATTACATGGATCCTCAAAATACATCTGTAGTACATATACACGAAAGTTTTTTTTTAAAGATCTTTCTCTTTTCCATTTTTCTCTCTGCCCCTCTCTCCCTCCCTCCCCCCTCTCTCTTTGTGTGTGTGTGTGTGTGTGTGTGTGTGTGTGTGTGTGTGTGTGTGTGTTTGGGACTAAACTCAGGACCTTGAAATGTACTAAGTATACACTCTACCATTAAGCCACACCCAACTGTGTTTTTTTTTTTGCTTTAACATGTAAAATAATGAGTTGCATTATAACATTTTTATATACACATCATAGTGTGTGGTGGTTACATCTAGGCTCAGCATGAAAGGAAACATTGATAATTATCTGTTTTCTACTCGGTTACCTTCTCTTCCCCTCCCTGCAGACCCTTTGCTCCCTAAGAAAGCAGGATGCATGTTCCTGTGCCTGCCAGAGAGACCAGGGCTGCTGGAGGTTAGGTCTCTAGAACTATAGCCTGCCTGCATGAGTCAGACAACCTCTAGCAACCAGAGAAACCCCTCTGTGGAGATACCCAGGCACTAGCAGCTTGGGTGCAAGGCAAGGTGAGAAGGCACGACCCGGGGCTGTGAGGCTGGGCACCCTGCTGCCAGGCCAGACTCTGCCCCAGAAACCTTCCTCATGACCACAGGCTTTAAAAGTCCACAGGACTGTCAGACATTTTCTCCCTAAGCCTAGAGAAGTACACCTAGGTCAAGTGGGTGCTGACTAGGGGGAAATAAAGGCAAATGCCATCCCCTTAGTGTCCCCTCCCACCCTATAGGCTGCACAGAACACAGAAATGTCAGACTTTTCTGCTTGTTCACACTCAGAAACTACAGCTAGAGAACTGCCAAACATCTGCCTTTACAGCCCAGCACCCCCAGCGTGTGCACTATGGTGGCCTTTTGTAATGCTATGGCTCCATCTACAGCCTGAGGAAGGAGCATCCACACTGGGGTTCTCCAGGAGCAGCACAGACGCACTGCAATTAACACTAATACAGCGCTTTCTTCTAGCTACACTGTTTATTCAACGCAGACATGGACTATGCTGGAAGTTATTTATTTCAGATTGTGTCCTATTGTGTCTATAGGAGCAGCTGTTCAGAATATATTAGATCCCTTTTAGCCAAAATTGGCTTGGAATCTCTATTTTAAACCACTGTTTGTTATGAATTGAGTTAAATAGCCTTTTACCACTTGGTTTTTCTATTGTAACAATGGAACACATACAAGGCTTTAAAATGTCAAGACTGCATATTCTTTTATTCACCCAACAAACATTTAATTAGCACCTACTGTGACGCTGGTACAGTGTTGAGTCTGGACCCAACCCGATCATCATCAGAGAGGACTCCTCTTGTTGGATGAATCATTCCCATATGGATGGAGAAAGACAGAAAAAGACCCAAACCACGAGTGTATCAGAGGTAGAGATAGTAGTCACTGAGTCCTTCAGTTCTTATACACAAGGGAAGGTGGACGCCAACCCTGTATATCAGCAAGATGTTTTTCCTCTTCAACCACGTTTTCCTTTAGAAGTCTAGTTAGGCTGGTCATTGTGTCACATGCCTGGAGCAGGAAGATCATGAGTTCAAGGCCAGCCTCGGCTCAATAACAAGTTTGAGACCAGCCTGTATCCAAAAATAGGATGTCATTAGCTTTTCCTAAATAAGTAAAAAAAAAAAAAAACCAACTTGTGCCTTTATAGTAAACATTGTGTGTCCTTTTCACTGGCCAGGGAGAGGAATTTTCTCTGCCTGCTCCTTGTGATGTTGAGTTACTATGGAACATGTGTGAACATGCTGCTTGTGGTCACTGGGCTTTGTATAGGTACTGCCAACATCCCCAAAGAGATCTTCAGGTGGAGTGCACGAGAGCGTCCAGCCCTCTGACATCCATTTCTCTGCTGGCAAGGCTCAACCTCCTGGACTTCCACATCATGTCTGAACCAAAGTCTACCTTCAGAAGCCTAAAGTGACCTGGCTGAGTGACAAGTGGTGCTCCTTGGGATGATGAGAGCCATTATAGCATCACAGCAGAGACTGGCTGAAGCAGCCCAGACTGGTGATAGGTGATTGAAATAATATCTCTGGAGAAACAGGGAGTGTGGCATGCTTTTGACCTGGTAAGCACTGAGTCAGTGAACAGTTAGCTGGGGTTCAGGATTGTTTTACCTGTCCAGCAGCCCCACCCACACTTATCATATAATATTGCTCCCATTTTGCTTTTCTTCTCCCATGTCTTCCTCCCATATTCTGCTCCAGACGCAACTACAGTTGTTCCTCAGTATCTATGGCAACCGGTTCCAAGACTCTAAATCTAAGGTCACTCATGTCTCTTATATAAACCCTAAGTGTTTGCATTGAACCCCTGTGTATCCTCCTTAAGTTCTAGGCCACCCCTGGATTTCATAGGACACTTAGAACAATGTCAGGGCTGTGCAAGTGGTTTGTTTTACTATATATTTAGGGAATAATTACAAGAAAAAAACATAAATATTCACTTCAGACACAATTCAGTTCAAATGTTTTTACATCTGTGGTTGGTTGAACGCACAGGTACAGAAGCAGGTTTCCCGCCTGGGGTTTGAACGGACCCAGGCTGTTCTCAGTGTAAGATGAGGGGCCTGTGCGCGGCTAACAGATGATCTCTCTTTGGGAAGCATTTTCCATGTTATCTCCTCAGTCACTAGAGTCAGTCCTGTTGAGAAGACATCTCAAGGCTTAGGGAAAGGCAGTTCTTATAAGGATGGGACCATGGCCAAACATCACCAAGAAAAGACCAGGAAAGTCTTAGCAGAAACTCCCAGGAAACTGGAACCAAACGTTCTTCGTGAGTGGAAACTGAGGCAGGGTTGTCCCAGTCCAGGACTGGAGTAAGAGCCCAAGGCTCTAGACCACTGATCCAGGAATTCCTCCAAGGAAGGTGATTTGCCCTCTGACAGGTTGGGAGGGACCATAAGAATTATGAGGAGGCTGGAGTCCTCTTTAAAGAAACTACCGACTATCTACTGTCTAGTTTTCTCTAGCACACTGGACCAGGGAGGCAGAGGAGGCCTGACTTCATTCTTCTCTCCCACTTGTATTGCTGCTGGTAATGACCACTTGGGGGAAGATGAATGGGTGCCCTCAAACACACCATCCCAGCCCTGGGCTGTGACACAGGGAAGTGGCACAACTCCAGGCCTCTCATGTTGACATCTTCAGTTCCTCCCAACTGTGCAGGTGATGGGCTACATTGGGTTCAGCTTTTCTACCTGAGCTCCATCTTCCATGGGTTTCTGGGTATCTGGGGTGTGAGAAGGGCACAAAGGAGCTGCGTGAGCAAGGGTCTTATAAGACATTCTTTCTCCATCCTTTGTGCCCCTGGAGGATGGAACTGTCAGGCTCTCAGCCCATTGTGCTGATTCTTTTACCCCAGTGGAAAAATTGTGAAAATATCTTAAGACAGGGAAGGAGGGTAGCTCTGAGTGGAGTCCAGCAGTGGACTCCACCATGGCCCCTTGAGCACCTCAAATAAAACAGCAAGGGCACAATGATGATGCTGGGGGTAACCCCCTCTTTCTGTACACCTCTAAACTGGCTGACCACTTTCTTTTTTAAAAGTATATAGATATAGATAATATGTGTATATACACACAATTTCAAATTATTCTTTAAATGTGTATGGATTTTTTTAAAAACAATTTATTTATTATGTATACAGTGTACAGAAGAGGGTACCAGATGTCATCATAGATGGTTGTGAACCACCATGTAGTTGCTGGGAATTGAACTCAGAACCTCTGGAAGAGCAATCAGTGCGCTTAACCTCTGAGCCATCTCTCTAGCCCTTTTTTTTGTGTGTGTGTATGGATGTTTACCTGCACGTATGTCTATGCACTGTGTGTGTCTGGTGCCCACTGAGGCTGGAAAAGGTCATCAGATCCCTGGAATTGGAGTAACGTGGTGAGCCACCATGTGGTTGCTGGGAATTGAGCCTAGGTCTCCTGGAAGAGCAGACAGGAGAGGTAGCTTCTCAGCTATCTCTCCAGCTTCTCACCATTTATTTTATAATAAAATTATTTACTGAACTTGAGGCAATTTGTTTACTATGTGGGAGGCATGTTTCTTAATTCTTAAAAGATTTATTTATGTGTCTAAGTGGTTTTTTTTTTTTTAGAAAAGAATGTTAGATTCCCCAGAAGTAGCAGACAGCTGCCATGTGGGTACTAGCACTGGAACCCGTGTCCTGTGCAAGAGAAGCCAGTACTCTTAACCATGGAGCCATCGCTCCAGCCTATAGTAGAATATCTGAGACTGGCATTTCAGTAGATCCCAGGTCATATATGATTACTGACAACATTCCTTAGCTTTGATTCACCCATCTGAAAATGAAATCAAGGAATTGCACCTGACCTCCCATGGCCATCCTGGCCTCTCTCAGGTGGAAAAACTACAGATATATACAGTGTTTTCCAGGCTTGTTCAGTGCCAAGACTTACCTGGAAACATGTCTGCATATGAAACACATGTTAGGCTCCCTGAGTCGAGAACTGTAGGAGGGAACTAGGCATCCTAGTATTGAGGTTTCCAGCTTGATCCAATGATCTGACAAATTTGGAAAATATTAATCATGGAAAAGCCACCAAACCACACTCAAAGGAATGTTGATTATCATTATGACAGCACAATAGTGCTACACTTGGCCAATAAAAACACAGAATGTGGGCTGGAGAGATGGCTTAGAAGTTAAGAACACCAGTTGCTTCTCCAGAGGTCCTGAGTTCAGTTCCCAGCAACCACATGGTGGCTCATAACCATCCAGAATGAGGTCTGGCGCCCTCTTCTGATGTGCAGGGTAAACACTCTATATACATAATAAATAAACAAACCTTTAAAATCATCCCGAGCAAGGTAAAACAGACCCAAAAAGATAGGCATGGTATGTACTCACTCATAAGCGGATTTTAGACATAAAGCAAAGGATAACCAGGCTACACTACAAAGTTACTGGAGAAACTTAAGGGAGACATCAATGGATTCCCCTGGGAAGGAGAAATAGAGAAGATCTCCTGAGTAAATTGGGATCATAGGGGGGAGTGAGCAAGGGGAGATGGGAAGAGATCATGAGAGAATGGATGGTTGAGTGGGAGGAGCAACAGAGAGGGAGTACAAAAAAAATGTCTCAATAGAAGGATTAGAGAGGAACCTGGTGCTAAGGAAACATCCAGGAACCCACAAGGTATCCCTGGCTAGCATGCCAAGCAATAGTGAAGAGGGTGCCTAAACAGGACTTTGCTATAATCAAATGGATGACCACCCTAATTGTCATTAGAGAACCTTCATCCAGAAACTGGTGGAAGCAGAAGCAGAGTTCCATAGCTAAGCACCAGGTCGAGCTCCCAGTCCAGCAGAAGAGAGGGAGGAGAGAGTATATGAATAAAGGGATCAGGATCATGAGGAGGAGACCCACAGAGACAGCTGATCTGAGCTATTGGGAGATCACAAACCCTGAAATAACCACTGAGGAACTTTCATGGAAAGGAACTAAACCCTCTGAATATAGACAACAGTCAAACGGCGTGGGTAGTTTGTGGAGCCTCTTGCAGTAGGACCAGAGTTTGTTCCTGGTGCATGAACTGGCTTCTCAGAGCACATTCTCTACAGAGGAACACCTAACACAGCCTTGATACTGGGGGGAGGGGCTTGGACCTACCACAACTGGATATGCCAGACTGAACTGACCCACCTTGGGATCCCTTACCCTCCCTGGGGAATGAATGGGGAATTGAATGGGGGTAGAGGCTGGGGGAGGATGGGGAGGAAAGGAGGGGGAAGCAGTGGTGGGTATGGGAAAAAAAACTTTTTAAATAAAAAAATACTTAACGGGGCTGGAGAGGTAGCTCAGAGGTTAAGAGCACTGACTGTTCTTCCAGAGGTCCTGAGTTCAATTCCCAACAACCACATGGTGGCTCACAACCATCTATAATGTCATCTGCTACCCTCTTCTGTATACTGTATACATAATAAATAAATAAATCCTTAAAAAATACTTTTAAGAAGTCCAAGACCAAATATTAATGTACAAGAATAAACATTACCCTATTACTTACAGGATTTAATTCAGGGAAATACTAAACATACACAATTAAGAATATATATGTGTATATATATGAGTATATATGTATATACATAATATTTAATAAAATGTTCAATGCATTATGTTAAAATGTAATGATAGTTGTCAAATCAGAGAATGTGTTAGCATTTGTAAAAGAAAATAAAGGATTATTTGGTTAGGGGGAAAAACTCAGAATGTTCATTTAAATTTGAACTTTGGACAAACAAGGAATTATTTAAGTCTATCCTGTGTGATTTGGAGGACATACTTATCTATTAAAATTTTCCTTCTACCTGGCCAGCTGGCAGATGCTCTGAACCCTGTGTTATGGACAAGCAGAAGAGTCATTGTGTTGTGTAGACTGGTCTCAAGGTTCCTCTCTCCTAGGCCCCTCAGGAAGCTCAGAACATACCTGGTGTGAAATGTCTAATCATTAGAGGAAAACACACAGCAATTTCAGCAGGGTTAACCCTAACCCTAACCCTAACCTTGACCCCAGCTCTGGAGGCCTCTTGGCTCTGCATGCTTAGGCTGGCCTCCAGCTCAGTATGAAGTTGAGGATGACCTTGAATTCTTGCTCCTCCTGTGCACATAAGAGTGCACTTCCAAGTGCACATAAGAGCTGTGCACCACCATGCCTGATGCTCACCACTGAAGTGGTTACCACTCACCTGTCTTCCCTCTTCCTCCTCATAAAAATCAAACTTCAAAAAAAGACAAAGAAGGTTTATTTTTTGAGATACAGAAGTTTAAAACACAACTCTGCTTTTCAATGAGGCTGTGAAGTGGATTTGAGCATCAGTGCCATTCACTTCCTGTCAAAATGATTTCTTTCTAAGCCATACGAATTTTTTCCATGACAAAAGTTTTCCAAGCGCCTCAGCCCTTCAGTGGACACAGCTGTGAGTGATGGCATCTGACACCAGGGTAAGGACCTCCCGACACAGACAGGGATGGACCAGTCTCTGTTGCAGAGCTTAGAAATAGAAGGATTTGGAAATCTCATAGTCAATTATAAAGCAGACCTCCCTCGAGGTGAGAGAAAGAAAATTCAGAGATGAATATGAAATTCCATAGCACTGTATGGTCTCAGAATGAAATGTTTTCTAAATCAAATTAAGCTACATGGTGGAAATTGAGGCGAAAGTCCTTAAGGTGACTTTTAAATGAAAATGAAATGTCGGTTAGTAAGTTACAGGGGGATAGTGATACCGTGTGGCAGGCTGGTGTCTCATTAATTTCAAACATAGATTTTTATGTGAGCCTATTTGATTATAATTTGATTATCTGACCCTGTAATTAAAGTTTATTGCCAATTTGGAGGCATACATGTAAAATGAACTGGTTTTCTTCAAAGCAATATACAATCTTTTGGACTCATTGACTTGTGCTTTTGCATTTAAATGGAAAAGTCAGTTCTAACGTGACAAACAGGTTGGGGTTTTGATCATTAATCCTGCTAAAGCAATATTCATAAATTCAATTCTGAATCAGTTGGAATACTTTTCTTTTATTAGTTTCTGTGTTATTAAATGAGATTGTTTCTGACTAATATATTTCTGGACTCAAACTGTAGCTCCGAGCTGTTATTCAAATCAAATAACATGGCCCTTACTTGTGCCTCGCACTAATAAATGCCAACTTGTGATACATTTGCAAGAGGCTGTCAGAAATATTAAAGGAGGCAATAATGCCGAGGAGGTCTCAAAGTGAGCTGACTTTTTCTAAAGACTGACTTCCTCGTTTTTCTTCACATACACACAGATACTCAAACCTATTGTCTTAAGGTTAAAAAATGTGCTTTAGGTCAGGAAACTATTGCCAGCACTTTCTCTGCCAAGAGATTGACTCTGAACTTGCAGACCCTGAGCATGAAAGCGGGAAGTGGATGTCAGGGTGTGGAAGAAGTGGGTTTTTCTTCTAATATGCAAGAGCAAAAAAGAGGCTACATCACTTTTGAAATTAGAAAATGTCTTTATGAGTCACCATTTGGTCCCAGGGCAGGGAAGAATCTCACAGTCTCTCTCCCCATTCTATTTTACGGTAAGAAAGGTGAGCTTGATCCATCAACAAACCCAGGGCAAATCCTAAGTGAACTCAGTCTTGATAATCCTGTTATCTTCCGGTACTTTCTTTCACGATCAGCCTTGTAATTACTTTTAGAAACTGCACAGGGTCAGGATCCAGATGCTCAGCTCTGCCCTTCAGCCTTTTGGACCCACAAAAGATGATAGCCTGACCGCCAGGAGCACCCTCCACTCATCACATCATACCTGTTCTTTCTCCACATTACTAAAGCCCAACTTTAAAATTCATGAGGCAAACAGCTTAGACTTGCTGATCTTTAAAATACAGTAGCCTTCCTGGATAATCATAATGGCAATGAGGTTAATCACTGCTCTGGATATTTTTCCTGTAGACCTATATTTGGGCCTCATAAAAGATCCTCCAGAAAAGGGAACTGGGTATGTGCTTCTCTTTCCTGAGACATTCCAGTTCCACTGTCTGTAGTTCTGGGTCCTCCCAGGTCCTCCTGTTCTCACCATCATTGTGGGCAGGAATTGTCTCCTGCCCCTAGAAAGAAAAGATTTTAGAATCTTCGGTAAAATTCAAGTCTCCATATTGCCAGAAGCCTTAGAGTCCTCCATCTGCTCTCTTAACCATGCCACCCACCAATAATGTTACCTGGAGCCCAGCTTCCCAGCCTGCACACAAGGGCCTGGCCTGCCCTCACCTTGAATCTTTAGCTTGAGTGACTGAGTCAAGCAGAGAAGCAGTTTATCCCACCATGAGGTGGGCACACTGCTGAGCATTTCTCCTGGTCACTTACTGGGCGATTTGCAGAAGGAACAGGGAAGACACACTTAAGGCCTGGAGAGGCGGTTAACTGAGAAGTAGATTTCCTTGATCCTCTTTGCCCTGCTGGCAGCTGTGCTCCAAGGCTGTAGGGGATACAAGCTCAAGCAGGAGGTGGCTGGTGCCAGCTCTTTTGGTTTTGTCATCAGAATGGGTCACTTGTCTTGCTGGCAGGCAGTGTTCACACCTTGGTAATTGCAAGTGTTCAGGCTTCAATGATGGCTGGTGGGAAAGAGACCCCAGCCTCAGGCTAACCATGGCCCTGGACGTGGCGTCTGGGACAGGTTCCTAAATGGAGAGGTTGTCGTGGGTATTGCTAGAGGACAGATCTAAAGTGACAGCTTCCCATGGCCCTGAACTAGATGAGTAACTTACAGCATCTAACCTAAGGGAAAATATAAAGGTGGGAGAATTTGCCTGTTATTAATCCATTTCAAGCTACTATTTTCATATATTTTTGATTTAAAATTCAACTATTTTTGCTATAGTTTAGCTCATACAGTTTATACTATTTTGTATTTTTTTATGTCTTTGGAACTCTAAAATGGAGTTCTACATGAAACAACTTTAAGGAGCTAGTTTAAACTTTTATTTTCTGTCTCAATTTTATAGATATAATAATCTAGTTGTATCTATTGGATTTTAGTGAACTTGATTAGTCTCATAGTTGCTGTTCTGGAGCAGGACAAGTGGCAAATTCGCTAGACTTTTATATTTGAAATGACATTGTCCTGTTAAGGGTATAATTACAGTGTGTACATTTGTGTTGCAATTATATATTTATCACACATGAGCCAGAAGCAAAGTGTTCATTCTGCTCACTAGTTCAGCAGCAGTAGCTCCTCTAGTGCTACTTCTTATTTGTGCATCTTCTGAGGGCAAATACAGCGTTCTCAAGACCAAACATGGCCATAAGGACTGTGGCACTCTTCTACCCTATTAAGATGGAAAGACTGTATCTCTTTCCAATGGCAGCCATCAGCCCCTGCTGAACCGTGGGAGAGGGTATGCTTGTGGTTTTTCCTCAGAGTGACACTACACCAATATGGATCCCAGCAAGAATGTGTACCAGCCATGAATCAGCACGCTTCCACCAAGGAGAAAATCATCCAGCATGGGTAATGTACATACTCTTCTTTCTTGCTCTGATTGCCCCTTAAAAGCTGAAGACGCATGAACCCTTGCTTTTTCTCATTTTGTATGATGCCCTTTGAAGTAAAGAACATTAGTTTAGCACTTTGGGAACTAGGTAAATATATTAAGGGCCCGTAGTCAACTAAGTTTCTATATTATCCATTACAGCTAATACACAAAAATTTCCAATTCAAGCAAGGAAGACAGAGGTTATAGCCTTTGACTCTATTTTTTTTTTAAAAAGGTTTGACATAATATAAAAAGGCTACTTGATCATTCCTGGATTCTCATTTGTGTTTTGATTGGCAGGGTGGCGCTTTTCATCATTCTGTGTTTTCTGCAGCACATCCAACAGCAGCAGGCAACAGCTAAGATGACTCCTCAGGTTTTAATGGCTCTTAAACATCTTGCTTATAGCCTTTCACAGGAGGTTATGCAGGCCTGGTTCTCTGAAATTAAAAAGGCTACTGCCTAATCTTCTCTACCTAGGCAGTTCTCAAGGAATGGATGTTCTTTAAGGGCTGGTAGTCAATGATGGGCAAATGCTTGTTACAAAAGCCAACCTAAGACAAGCATAATCCTGAGGTGGGATCAACAAGATCAGAATGAAGAACTCTGACTCCTTCTGAGTACCCACACAATAAAATAAAAAGAGTGGATATGTTGTAGGACAGGCCCACAGGGCCAAGAAGATTGCCTCAAACCAGTTGCCAAGGCATGCACATAATGTACATTCTTATGAGCCAACCTGGAGTCTGCCTGAGGACCTAGCAACAGCCACTGTCCAGCATTCCTGATTGCTCAGAATCTGCCTAGCAATGGGCACTGCCCAGAGTTCCTGTTGGGAATCTGTATAGTGACAGATACTGTCATATCTCCTGATCATACTCAGCCAATGAGGAACAGCCATGCAATATCACCAGATTGTGACACAGCCTAGGTATTGGGAGAAGGGTATATAAGGCTCTTCCCACTGGTGAATTTATGAAATATGCATACATATTCTGTGCAATCAACACTATAACCTAAATAAGTAAATGACATTGTTAAATGCCTGAGATCAGGTCTCATGTTGTATGTTTTTCCTTTCTGCTGTGTATTTGATCTGGTGTGTGAAATGTCTCTACAAGTGACATGTCCACCTTTTTCTTCTTTCTTTCTTTTGTTTGAGGCAAGGTTTTTTTTTTGTGTGTGTGTATGTGTGTGTGTGTGTGTGTGTGTGTGTGTGTGTGTGTGTGTGGCCTTGGATGTTGTAGAACTACCTCTGTAGACCAGGCTAGCTTTGAACTCACAGAGATCCACCTGCTTTTCCTGAGTGCTGGGATTAAAGATGTATGCCACCACTGCCCAGTTTACCCAATTTCCTCTTAACAATTTATTAAATTTTTTAAAGACAAGGTCTCATTATGTAGCTTCAACTGCCCTAGAACTTGCTATGTTACCAGTCTGGCTTCAAACTCAGAGAGCTACCTGTCTCTGCCTCTTGTATGCTGGTATTAAAAGTGTGCCCAGCCATATTAAGATTTTTATTATGACAAAATATGTAACATGTCAACATTCTAGTCATTTGAAGTGTGCACTTTGGTAGCACTGAGAACATTTACAGTGTAATATATCCATCGTCACTACCCATTTCAGCATCCTAAATGAAAATTTGAGGACCGGATAGGTGACCCAGTGATTGAAAATATATACTGTTCTTGACAGTATATATTTTGAAGAATTTGGCTCTCAAACTCTCAACTCCAGCTCTAGGGGGAGTCAAAGCCCACTCTCATATTCTCTCTCTCTCTCTCTCTCTCTCTCTCTCTCACACACACACACACACACACACACACACACACACACACACAGAGACACAATTAAAAAATAAAGAAGAAATTCTACACTCATCAAACACTGAATTTATGCCTTCCTCCTCCTAGCCCTTGGTTTGGATCTATTTTGTTCCCTGAAGATTTAT
This sequence comes from Sigmodon hispidus, assembly GCA_004025045.1. Classification (NCBI taxonomy): domain Eukaryota; kingdom Metazoa; phylum Chordata; class Mammalia; order Rodentia; family Cricetidae; genus Sigmodon; species Sigmodon hispidus. The sequence continues at coordinate 74,371 of PVIH01004646.1, forward strand.
GTGATGTGAATTTGATTGAGGGTAGCAAGTATTGGATAGTATGGCACCTCCTGGGGGCGGTGCCTTTGGGAGAGTTTGTAGAACCCCAGCCTTTCTGGCCTCCCATTTCACTAGCGGCCTCTCACTCCTTCCTGTTAGAGCTGCCAGCCATGAGTGTCTGCCAAGAGTCAAGGCTACATGGTGCTTTTCAACATCCAGCCTTATGAGGCATTTCGTTTCAGTGATGAGAAGTGGACTGATACATTAAGCTTTCTAAGAATTTATTCTTATTACCTCCTCAGTGGAATCATCCAATAGTTGTCCTTTTGTACTTGCCTGGCTTTGCTTACCATGACATTTTTTAAAAGATTTTATTTATTACATATACAGTGTTCTGCCTGCATGTATGCCTGCATACCAGAAGAGGGCACCAAATCTCATTCTAGATGGTGGTGAACCACCATGTGGTTGCTGGGAATTGAACTCAGGAACCGTCAGAGCCATCTCTCCAGCCCCAACATGACATTTTCAAGGTTCACCCATTGTGCAGTTTGTATGAGAATTCCATCCTCTTTATGGCTGAATAACTGTATGTCTACACTATTCTTAGCGGGGCTTCCCACCACCTCCTGTTACCACTGTGGCTGTATCCTATGACATGTCATCAGTAGTACACTTTCTCTGCATCCTTGCCAACATTATTTTGTGATCATTGCTGTTCCTACACCTAACTTGTATTCAAAGTTCATCAAATGGACATTATCCATGTGTTTGGAGGGTAAGGTGTTATCAGCATTGAGATTACAGACACATGCTACCATGAGCTGCTGAGTTTATCTTTTTCTGGGAGTTCTGCATCCCAGTGCTCACCATTATTCCTGTCTGGAAGAATCCCTGAGGAAATTTTGCTCTTTCAGATTTATTTATTTGTACTTTATGTATATGGTTGTATTTCTGTGCAGTGTTCATGGAGGCCAAAAGAGAGCTATGATCCCTGGGACTGGAGTTACAGATTGAGCCATCATGTGAATGCTGGGGATTGAACTCTGGTCCTCTGTGAAACCTACAGTGCTTTTAACTGGTGGGTTAGTTCTCCAGCCCCTGACATATCCAGTTTTATTGGGATAATTCAAATGCCCATGTAATCAATCCATTTAAATAAACCAGTTAACATAAGATCCTATTGTTGAAGACACCACACACATTAAGGTTGCTGGCCATATAGAAATTAAAGAGGACTTGGCAAGGCCGTTGTAAGGCTGGAGGCAGTGTCTCAAAGGAGTCAAGGCTGTTGTTTGGGGGTGGAATCTTCCTCTTCCCCCTGGGCTGTGGTCGTCCTGAGGCAGCTGTGTCTGAAGTATCCTGTGTTCTCTTTCTCAACATTATCTGACTTAGCTCTCTGCTGACCTCCACCATTTTCCCTTCTTGATAGTATTTAGGATGCTGTACTTCTTGGCGTAAGTTATCAGCTTATGCAAGACCTCCTGGTCCCAGCTAGGGCTTTTGTCTTTATTCCTCAACCCTCCCATTAAACACCTCACAGCTCCCTTATCCCTGTGCTTTTAGGTCAGTATTACCCACCTTTGGACCCTGCATGCTGTAATACCCATTTTCTAGGTAAGATGTGCTCATTGGTGCGAACAGCAGCATGACTGTAAGAGGATAGAATACAACTTTTTTGGTTGGATTTGAGGCCTGCTCCACAGAAGAGAATTCATGCCTGATACTATAAATGTAAGCAAAAACCCATGACTGAGCAGCCACAGGCTCTGGAGAGGGCCTAATATTGTTTTGCTAACTTCTCATGTTGTCAAACTGAATTCTAAATATGTAAGCATATACACTTAGACTAGTGAGGCTTTCAGCCTTGGTCAGAAGTGACAAGCAGTTAATGAGGAGGCTCATAGCTAGGGGAGGAGCTGAGAGTAAGTAAATGTTGAGTGCTCAGCCTAGATGGGACAAAACCCTCCTCCTCAAGGCTCAGGAAACATTGTGGAAGAAGGGCAGAAAGCATGTAAGACCTGGAAAATGGAGAAAGTGCTGTGAAATGCCATGCTGCTGCACACATGTGCTCATCTGTACAAGACCTTTACAAATCAAGCCAATCAACATTCCACTTTGGCCCGGAAGGAGCTCCTAAGGCCTTGGTCCCGGATGAGGAGCTCCTAAGCGCACCCCCCCCCCCCCCCGACTCCCGGATGAGTTGTTGGCAGTTAATGGCTACTGGGCAGAAAGCCAATTTTTTTTTTTTAAGCTATGGCCCCTTGTAGGTTGTCTTTACTCCAGTGCATGACTCTACACACATGCACATGTGCGTGACCCTAATTTGACTCAGTAAGTTAATTAAAAAAAAAAGTTTCATGAAGATGTGAAAATAAGGGCATATGGGGAGGGTCTAGGGAAGGGGAGATAACAGTTAGGTATGAACAAGATTCTTTGTGTACGAGTGTAAAATTAATGAGGCTGGAGAGATGGCTCTGACCAGGGCCCCAGAGGGAGGGTTGTTAAGAATGTGTACTCCTGGGGCTGGAGAGATGGCTCAGCAGTTAAGAGCACCGTCTGCTCTTCCAGAGGACCCGGGTTCGATTCCCAGCACCCACATGGCAGCTAACAACTGTCTGTAGTTCCAGTTCCAGGCAAACACCAAGGCAAATAAATAAATAAATAAAAGTGTTTAAAAGAAAAAAAAAAAAAAAGAATGTGTACTCCTCTGTCAAAGGACCAAAGGAGTTCAATTCACAGTATCCATCACCTAAAGGGTAAGTCTCTTAGAGCCTTTGTGGTCATTTGTGTTCATGTGTACGTACCTACACACATGACCCCCACATTACTATTGCAATATAAAATTTACTTTTTTTAATTTTCAGAATTTTTTTATTATGGATAAAGTCATATTTTTTTATCCATGTATATCCTTGTTCAAGTTCCCTTCTCCCTCCCACCCCTCCCAGTCACTCTCTCTTCTCTCCATCACTTTATCTCCTCCCCAGCAAGGGCGGGAGGTCCCAAGGTCCTGGGGTGGCTTAGTTCAGCATCCACTCCAGGCAGATCTGCTTTCCTCACCCCAACATCAAGACTGGGTCAGGTGTTCCTCTGGAGGGAATGGAATCCAAGGTGCCAGTCCAAGGTGTTTCAGATCCCAAGCTGTTCAGTGGTTGTGGTTTTAAAGTTTACTTCTTAAAATACTCCTTTAATTATAAGTTTTAAAAACTGAGTTTATTTGAAGAAAGCAATTACTTCAACAGTAGAGCAGGATGTGCCAGATGTTGCCCTAAGGAACCTAGGAAGTACCCGCGATGTGTTTCTGGGGTTGAGGTAGGCCTCAGCTTATCACACAGGAAGCCACTTGCTGTAAAACAACATTGATGACTAAGAATCAGTCTATACAGTGGGCAGGGATGTTAGCCATCAGGGTCCCAGACACTTTCTTTACAGGTAGGGGAAACTAAGGCTCTGAAATTCTAGGGTCTTCCTCACCTTGTCCCTGAGGGAACAGCCCCAGGCTCTGTGGCTGTGGACTGGACTAGGCAGGCATTCTGGTCCCAGCGGCAGCCTGTGTGTCTGTCAGAGGGTGTTCCTCTTTTCCCAGCTGTCTCAATAAGATAGCACATTTTGCTTCCAGTAATGTGAATAATGAGTCCTGCTTATCCCTCGGCTCTGTCACTGCGTTTTCAGAAAGCTCCAAGGACGAGTCTCATTTGTGAGGAGTCACAGAACTTTCCGGAGCATAAGACAGCATCCTGCAGCTTCCACAGGCTTTCCTTCTGGATGCTGAGTAGAAGTTTGCCTCCCAGCCCCTGCTGACTTTAGACAGAATTTTGTTGTGCAAGAATAGGCGACTAATATAAAACGCACCTTTTATTTCCTTTTCAGATGCTGGGTATCAAACCCATGTTTTGGGATGCTAAGCAACTGCCCTCCACTGAGATGCACCCTGCCTCCAAAGTCTGTTTTCTGTCATTTAGGATAGAGTGTTTCAAATTCCCCCACAAGGCTACACAGCAGCAGCTCTTCCTGTTGCTGGCTGGGACGCCTTGAAATGCCAGGAGCGTGACTATTAGTGGCTCCAGCTAGAAAACATAGCTGCTTTTTGTCTCTTTTCAAAGTTGGGCTAACTTCAAGTTTAACATAGTTTTGATATTTCCTTCTGATCCTTGAGGCCTGGTGTGAACTGGCTTCCCTCACACCTCTCCCAGGGTGCTCCCCTCTGCTGCCCTTCATTAAGTCTGGGCACAGGCTGAGCAGCCCTTCAGGGACTTCCTGTGTTTAAAGGCCTCCCTCCTCTTGGGTGCTCACTGGCCCCTTGTCCTGTTATTTCTCTTGTAATCAATCTGCAATGTCTTGTTCACTTTTTGGGTCTCCTTTCCAGGATGTAAATTCTTGACAAAACCTTGGCAGTTACACTGGTACTTAACAGATACTTCTCTGATGAAATGAGTATTTGACTAAGACCAGAAAAGGAGCTCGGGGTTGGGTATCTCCTTGGTCTCCAGAGCCCGGTTACAAAGTTTGACTCCATAGATAATGGGAAACAGCTTTATATGGTTCCTTGGGAAATGGATTGTTCATCTAAAGTAAAGTTTTGGTTTCATCAGGCCATAAAGCATGGATTAGTGTACACATGACTTATAGACATTGAGAATCTGACGGTATGGACCAGGGTTGTGTCAGTTAGCATTTCAAATAGATTAGACTAACTTTAACCCTTAAACTATTATAGAATTTAGAGACCTATTATCTCCCCATTATCTAGCTTTATTTTTTCTTTATACCAGTAATCAGAATTAAATAGGGGTGATGCTGTCATCATAAATGTTCTTGAAGTGATAAACTGTAGCAAGTCTTTCTCTGTCCTGCCAGCCAGTTCCCAAATAGTCACACAGAGATGACTTATTAATTATGAAAGCTTGGCTTTACCTTAGGTTTGTTCCACTAGCTCTTATAACAATTAACCTGCTTTTATTAATCTACATTTTTACCATGTGGCTTTTTACCTCTCTTTCATTCTGTCTGTCCACCTCCCTACATGCATCATCCCCCCTGTGTCTCATCCCTCCTGTGCCTTGATTGTCTCCACTTCCTTCCTTTCGATGCCAGGAAGTCCCGCCTATATCTCCTGCCTAGCTGTGGACCGTTCAACTCTTTATTAAACCAATCACAGCAATATGTCTTTACACAGTGTACAAATAGCTCACAACAATGGACAGGAAATATATCAATGCATGTGTATCCCACTTTTAACAGTAAGAGGATACAGCACACACAATACAAGTTGTATTGCATGATGAACTATACATTCATTTTAATTTGTTTTGCTTTGATAAGACTAGGTCTGGCTATGTAGCCCAGGCTGTCCTCAAACTTACACACACACACACACACACACACACACACACACACACACATACACACCTGCCTCCAGAGCACTGAGATTAAGGTATTTACCACCCTATTTGGTTCTTTGAATTCATATTAATTGATGGGCCCCTAAAATATTCATCCAGGACAATAACAAAAGTGGTGAATGTGTTAATGGTTGACAGAGAAAGAGAAGCTTGAAGTTACTCAATTTGTTTCTGAGTTTTCAGCAAATTCATATAGATGCACCAATGGATCTGCGCTGACCAACATGCTGAGTCCTGGTCTCAGACAGCATTCCCTGGAACCACTGGAGAGATGATAAAGAGGTCCCCACGTGTTCATCCTCAGCAACTTTATCCATAGCCTACAAGTGTCCTCGGTCCTTTGGAATGTGGCAAGGGAGACAGACTCTCTCTCTTGCAGTTTGGTCTAAAGGAGGCAGATGGCAGACAATATCCCAAGGAGGGCCCAACCTTGTCCTGGCAGCAGGAATCTACCAGTCACTTGATTTAGCTTTCTTCACAGCCTCATGAACCTGTTTTAAAGCATGTCTGGTGTTGGTAGGCATCAAGACAGAGGATGCAACCCCCCCTAGTAGGGCTCTAAGCTGCTCTGGAGAAAGAGTTCCCAGGGGTTGTCACATATACTACAAGGAAGTCAGAGAGTCTCAGTCATCAGGTGTGGACAACAAAACACTCCCAAGAGCCTGTACTAGAGGTCACTGGGGGAAAAAACCCACTAATTACCTTTTCTTTGCCTTGTATAATATGATCTCTCCATCATTAGCTGAAGGTATTAGACCTCCTTGGGGCGTTCGAAAGGGTCACAGTCGCTTACAGAAGAGATAAGAGAAAGAAATTATGCTCAGTTTGTAAAATTAGAATCTCCCTCTCTCCCTCCCTCTCCCTCTCTCCCTCCCTCCTTCTCATTTTTCTCCCTCTTTCCTCCTTCCGCAGATCAAGCACATAGCCTAGAGGCCTCACTATTTGAATGCTCCCCAATGTGGAGAAGATGCTCTGGTGTCCCTGGGACATGAGGTATGTCACTCAGTGACAGCCGCCATCCTGGCTAAGAGGCCAAGGCAGAAAGACATCAAGTTTCAGCCCGTTTTGGATCCACTATGAGGCTGAGGCCAACCTGGGTAGTTTAACAAAAAAACTCCTGCAAGATAAAAAGTAAAGAGAGCTGGGGATACAGCTTATGCGATGGAGTGTTTGCCTAGAATGTTCCAAGTTCAATCCATGGTACATGTGGGGAGAATAAAAAACTTTTAGCAAACAATTTCTTATTTTTAAAATGCTATTTTGTGGGGTTGGAATTACATACGTATGTGTGGGTATACCCTCAAACACGTGTGTGTTTTCCTCTGTCTCTGTCTCTCTCTCTCCAGGGCCTCTCACTGAACCTATAGCTCATGAATTTGGCTAGACTGGGTGGACAGCAAGCCCCCTGGATCTCAGTCTTTACTTCCCAGGACTGGAGTTAGAGGCATGAAGCAGCACACTGGACTTTCTACATCCAGGTGCTGAGTCCTGACTTGCTCACGGCCAGTACCTCTAAGCCATCACTGCGGGCCCTCTAACGCTGGTCAGGACACTCTGACTTCCTTACCTCCCCCAGGCCAGGCCTCAGAGTTTGGGAAACACTTGGCCATGTGGAAGTGAAGGTGGTTGAGGAGGCAGCTGAAGGTATCTATCTCCTGGACCCTGTCCCTTAGCTTGGCCTGGAAAAGGAGAGCTGTGACAAAAGCAGCAGACCAGGGCAGAGGAAGAGGCATTTCTGCCCAGCATCTCCTTGGACTCCAGATGGAAGTTCCTGGGTTAGTCCTCCTAAACCAGGACACTATGAGGCTCTGTGGTTGTCTATTTGCCAAAGGTGAGGCTGAAACAATCAGGGAGTGACCAGGATCAAGAGACACCAAGTCACAAGCCCACTAGGTAGCTGCCATAAGGGACCAGAGATACTGTGCTGCTGAGCAGAGATATACAGAAACAGAAGCCATTCCTTCCCTGCTGGGCAGATAACATCTGAAATGCTTGGCAATGGCAGTATTCAGGGGGGCTCTGTCTAGTTCCCTTTCCCCCTTTGAAGTGCCAAATTGAAGTTCATGAAGACATGACTGGATCTAGCCAAAACAAGCCATGTTTCCACACTTCCATGGGGTAACAGTGAGACAGCAGAGACACAGAGACCCAGGGAAAGTGAGGTCCCCTTACCTTGCCCATCACCCACTGGCCAGTGGGATGCTTTATACTGCTTGCCAATTTCCCTGGTGCTGTCACCATGGTTAGCTTCAAGCTAGCAGCCAGTTCAACAAAAGTAGAAAGACTCGGCTCCGAGACACCTGCATGCTCTGTCAGGACTGTAGGAGCTGACTGGGGCCCACTAGGCTCCTGCATGCTCTGTCAGGACTGTAGGAGCTGACTGGGGCCCACTGGGCTCCTGGCCCACCCTATCTTTGCAGCCCAGACTTGTCAGGCTGGACCACATAAACTTTCCAGAACTTAAAAAGTCCCTTTCTCCAGAAGCAGGTGTCACTGCCCACAGAAACATCTCTCTGGCTCTGAGGAAAACCTTTAGGTAAGATGACCAACCATCCTCCCCAGTTCCTGCTTTCTTCTCCAAGCTCTTCTCAGACCATTTTCAGGTCCCACCTACCTACCCCAAGATACTGCTTGAGCCCGCCTACCTGACAGAATCAGAGCAAACCACCCCCTGGGGGAAAGTTCCAGAGGTCACCCCAGCTGCCCCTCTGCCTCCAGGCAGGTCTCTCCCTAAATCGTCCTAGACAGAGCCTTGCCTGGGCTGGGCCATTTGCTTGGAGCGCCCCGATAGCCTGGTAAAGTTTTGTGCTGACTCCATCTGGGAAACGCCAAAGGTGGCAGCGCACTCCACCTGCTCTGAAGGGAATCATTAGTGGAACGCAGGCATGCGAGGGCCCGAAGGCCTGTGGCAATTAATCACTTCGCCTCACCAGGCAGCCTCAGCTGTCTCACTGCAGCCATCCTCAAGGTAGCCCTTTAATTGTCCCTGGAGAGGGCAGATGGGTGAGGGCTATCTCAGCCGGCGTTAGCCAGCAATCCTCCCAAATAAAAAAATAAAATAAAATATTTTTTTTAGATATTCAAATATTTCTCCCTCACTTCCCAGAGTCTGTTATTGGTATAAAGGTTGAAGCTCAGGCAGCTTAACTGTTATGTGGGATGACCTTTAGTTTTAATATTAATATATTATCGTAAAGTCTGTGTGAATCATGAATGCAATTTTGGTATTCATATAAAATGCCACACACTGAAGCCACTGCAACTTTCCTCCCCTCCCGCCCTCCGGTGGGCTGCAAACTGGGTGAATTAATATGCGTTCGACTCCTCTCCCCTTTATTTGCGGAGCGAGGGTGGCCAGGCAACTTTATCAAGAGTAACATTATCAAGAGCTTTTCTGCAGGCTTCTTTATCATATTCACATCCGCGTCTGCTCGACACTTGTCAGTGTCAATCAAATCGCAATAATACGCAGATGATTTGCTCATTTGGTTTAATAAAATCTTTCCTGCTTATTTGCGCTGCCTCCATTACACCACGTAATTGCCGAGCCGCGGAGGTGAAAGGCGGCTGGTTGCCTGGGGGATAAGAGAAGACGATTGCTATATGAAGGATTTGTTTCTTTCCTCTGACTCTCCCCAGTCACTCATATCCCTAAAATTAATATTGTATTTGAATCCAGCCCTGCTATTCTTATGCAGGCTAACATTGTTATTACTTATTATTTGGATGTGAAGTCATTTATTTTTAGTTTTATGTCCAAGCTGTCAAGCTAAATTTCATTGTGAACTGCCAAATACAATTTTTAACTGCCATTTAAAACGAGATTCAAACTCTAAATTATGGAGTGAGCTTGTTCAAAGGACCGGCCTGACAGGAAGTGCATAGGAGTCTCAATGGCCTTGGAAATCAAAGGGGTTCGGTGATTATTTTTTCAGGAACACACGAGGTGTTAGCACTTTATCACTTCCTTAACTGTGGTTGGACATCCAGGTGGGTGTTTAGAGGGGAGCGGTGTGCAGGTGGCCTAGGAGCCCGAGGTTGCACTCAGAGCCTACTCAGTGCCCAAACTTGAGTTTTCTTGATACTTGGATGAGTTTTAAGTCTGAGAAGCTGATGGGGTCTCGAGCCCCCAGTTAGGGTAACTTTGAAGAGGGATTTCCCATACCACAGCTTGGAGCCCAAGGATGACTGGATGTGGGATGCTATGGACCTCTTCGAGGAGTCAGGGACCAGGCAGGGAATGGCTGGAGAGAAGGCACAGTGAAGGCCAATGTTGTCCATGGAATCTGGTATTTGCAAAGATTTGTTCTTTGTGGAACATAAACAGGTGTCTGGGAACAGGGCTTGTTCCCTGAGATGTACCCTGCCTGCCTCTCAGCAGCCTGGGCATGTAAGCAACAAGGAACCCAGAAACTGCTCTACTCAAGAATAGCTACGTAGGACAAACTTACCATCCACAGAGGTCTCACAGGTCTGCCCAAAGGGAAAGGGTGTTGCCAGGAGGAGAGCAAGCCATGGCTATAAGAAAGTCACAAGCAGCTTTGCCACAATGTTCTTCCAACTAGGTCACCTCTAAAGACCTAAGCTATCTTTGCTCTTCGAAAAAGGCCCAGTGTTCAAGGGAACTGGGATCAGGCCAGCCCCAAGGAGAATCCCTGTCAGCCATGGTCTAGTGAGTTTTTAGATTTGCAGGCAAGCCCTGGGAAGCCAATGTGTTTCCAATGCCCTTGGCTAACTAGTGCCAGTATTTTGCTGGGTAATGGTGGCACAGCTGTAAACTCAGCACCCTGGAGCTTGAGGCAAGAGGAATGTGAGTTTGAGGCGAGCCTGGGCTACACAGCAAGGCTCTATCTCAAGGGAAAACACAGACCTGTGTTTAGAATTAGACACAGTGACCCCTGAGTCCCAACTTCTGCTCCATTTGTCTACCAGGTCACCTTCCCAGAAGGACCCTCAACGGCCCACATTCCTGACACAGATCCCCGGGTTCCAAGTCACACATATTGAAAAGATGTCTGAGTACACACACACATATCCACACACACACACACACACACACACACACACAAGCACACACACATACACACACACACACACACACACACACACACACACACACACACACACACGCTTTTGTCTGAGTCCCAGCTACTTTCTGGTTTTAAAAAGACCTTAATTCTAAATGCACAGACACTTTCTTGGGTGCCAATTTGAGTTTATGAAATAGATTATGTAGTGTGATGGACGCCTGTGGGAATCTGAAGCCTGACTCTGGAGAATGGCTTCCTCCTGCTGTTGCTGTTCACCTGGCGACTCACATGCCACAGCTCCCTCAGAACAAACTCCACAGGAACAACACTGTATAAGTATGAGGGCGTTACTAAAGATATGGATAAAGATAAAGGAACGAGCAACACTGAATGCCCCACAGTTCTTAGTGAATAGATGTCCACAGAGTCCTGGCTGTCAACCTGTCTCCTCTCCTCTTTTCAATGCCCATGTAACTTTATTCTCTGTCTTTAAACCTTTAATTTAGCTGCTCTCAAGTGCACCCAGGCTGAGGCTTTGTTCCTACAGGGTTGCTTGCCCATGCATGATGCATGCTCCTTAGAAAAGGCCATTAACAAATAGGACAATCCTGACCTCTGTAAACAAGGGTCTTCGCTTACCAGGATCTCTATAAAACAATGAGATGTAAGACAAAATGTTTCCTGCAATATTATAACTCTTAATGAGTCCTATCCTGGGGACAATCCAGGCAACAGAATCAGCTTCCTGCAGGGTCAGATGAGTATAGGAAGATCACAAATTAGTGGCCCTTGGGATGTCATTAATTAAAACCTTAGATACCAAGAAGTATTCCAGTTTTCTGTTTCTCAAAGCTGGGAAGCCTATAATGTAAAAACAAAACCAAGCCAGATATGGTGGCACCGGCCTGTAACCTTGACACCTGAGAGTTCAATGCCATCTTCAGCTGCATAGTGAACGTGAGGCAGTCCCCAGCTACACATGACCCCGTCTCAAACACAGCAACCAAGTTGTCAGTTTCTCTTAAGAAACCCAAATTCCCGCCAGTGCCTGGGACAGGTTGATGAGACTGTACCTGTCACTGAGCAGGGTTTACCCTGTCCCTCAGGCTGGGCCTTTGACTACCCAACCCCTGACTGGCTCACACACCTCACTGGTCAAGAGACCTCAGTGCAGTACCAAAGACAGAAAGCAAACAGGTCACAGGGAGATCCTGGTGGGGAAGCCACTCAGAGAAACTTTTCAACAGGATGGTAACAGCCACCGCCCAGAGAATCACACAAGAGGGTCACTTGTTCATTTCCTCGAGTGCTTGTTAAATATTCAGAACTCCAGAGCTCTGTGAGTTCAAGACCAGTATGGCCTACATAGTGAGTTCCAGCCCAGCAAGGGCTACATAGTGGAAGCCTATGCAAAAGAGTACAGAAGCTGCTGGACCTGGAATAAGAAAGGAAGAAGAGACTGTCTAAAGTAGGGGTTCTCAGCCTGTCTATCTTAATTCCTCTGGAGGTCGACTGATCCTTTCACAAAGGCCACCAGAAAACACAAATATTTACCTTACAATTCATAACAGTAGCAAAAATTATATCAATGAAGAAGCAACAAAATAACTTTGTGATTGGGGGTCACTACAGCATGAGGAACTGGATTAAAGGGCTGCAGCACTAGGAAGGTTAACAAGAGTGGTACAGTGAGTGGTGTGATGTACATAGGAATCACTGGGAGTTTCAGCAAACAAATCCAAATTAGGTTTTAGCAGGATTCTGTTGCCTGTGTTTGCAGAATGTACTGGTCTTGAACTCACAGAGCTCTGCGGGCCTCTGCCTCCCAAGTGATGGCATTAAAGGCAGGCACCACCATGCCTGGCTGGCATCTTGCTTGAGTACTTAGAGCACAGGACCTTTATGCTTGCTGTGCCCACTGCTGGGAAACTCCTTTTTCCAGACTGCTATGAGACTCACTTTCTTAGTCTCTTTATTTTTTTTTTTTTTTAAAACTTTATTTATTATTTATTTATTTATTTATTTATTTGCCTTGGTGTTTGCCTGGAACTGGAACTACAGACAGTTGTTAGCTGCCATGTGGGTGCTGGGAATTGAACCTGGGTCCTCTGGAAGAGCAGACGGTGCTCTTAACCGCTGAGCCATCTCTCCAGCCCCCCTCTTAGTCTCTTTAGACAGCACATATAGGGGTCTTGAGGTGCTCTGTCTGTACCCTGGGCCCCCCTTGTCTCTGCTTACCTCCATCTCCACACCCCTTCCCTCCATTTTGGCGGCCCATCTCAATGGTGGAGCAAACCACATGTTCACTCACTTACCTTGGACTTGAAAGGCCTCTCTGTGTAGACAGGAAGGCTTGTCTGTTGTCCACAGCAGGTCCTTGGATCTGTAACAATGCATACACACTGGATGAGACACTTATGGTGCTATAGTTCTTAATTCCCTTTCCACGGCCCCTGTGTTAAAGGCTTGATCCCTGCTGGTGGTGCTGGAGAGTTGGTGATAATCTTAAGAAGTGAGGCCTAGTTGGAAGAGAGAAGTCCCTAGGAACACAACATTGAAGAGTGTGTCTTGTCACTGAACCCTTTCTCTCTACCTCCGTTGCCATGGGGTTAGCATCTCTGCTATATCACACACTTCTTCCATGATGCTCAACCTCACCACGGCCCAGGAGCAATGGAACAAGTGACCATGGGTTCAAAACTGTGAGCCCAAATCGCTCTCCCTCCCTTAGGCTGAATCTCTAAAGTCCTTTTGTGACAGAAAGCCCATTAACACATCTGTAGCCATCATCCAAGTTAGCAAAAAGGGAAAATGATGAGCAGACTGGGTGGTGAAGAGGGTTGCACTCTGGATGTAGGTAGGGCTGACAATTAAATGTGTGGGTGTAAGGGGAAATTGGCTTTGAAGTTAGACCTGCCCAGCTTGTAGAGTAGCACCTCCGTATACCAATCAGGTGCCATTACATGGAGGTGACTGGATCTACTTATTTTGAGATGACAACATCCAAGGGAAGATATTGAGTGAGCACTTGATTATAAAAACCAAGTTTTAAGGGAAAGCTTTAACTGAATACCCAGGATGGAGCCCTGTGTATATAGTGTCTAAGAACACTAAGCATATTAACCCGGACAGAGCCCTCAATTCACCAACATAGGGCCTATATCAGCTCTAAATCCACTCTACTGACTCATATAAAACCTGCTTGCTTTTCCACCATTTGCCTTCTGTCTGCCCCTCCCAAGACATAGCCTTGGCATTTGATCCTCAATAAACCTTTCTGTCTACCCATGGAGTGGACCAGCTGGAGGTTCACTGTGCCCTCACTTCCAGTTACCAGGTTCTGTAACTGGGGTTGTCAGACTTAACCCGCAGCTTTCCCCTCTGGGTGGGGCACGTGTCTCTTTCCCCTCTGGGCAGGGCATGTGTCTCTGAGAATGTTTCTAAAGAGAGTTAACTAAGGAGGGAAGACCCACCCTGAATGTGAGAGGCACTGTCCCCTAGTCTGGAGCCCAAATGGAATGAAATGGAGGAAATGGAAAGCCAGCACTTTCTCTCTCCTTGCTTCTTTCCTGCCCAGCAAGAGATGGGTTTCTCTGCCATGATGGACTGAACATTCACAACTATAAGCCAAACATGAATAACTCCTCTCTTTTTGCTGTCTGTCAGATATATCAATCACAGATACATAAAATTAACATAGTCATTATATGAAAATAATGGCATGCTTAGATGCCTTTTGACGTTGCAATATAAAATTATCATCTACATGTATGGTGGCTTTATTCATAGCTAACCCAGATGCATGTGGCCTGCAGGCCGCAGGTGGGACACACCCAGAAAGCAGTCACTCAAGTGATGCAGGCAAGAGGTGTGGTGACTGAGCTGTGAGGTGGTGCCTCATGGCATCACATGGTGGTGCCAAGTGTTTCAGTTTACTTTTTGGAAAGAGTATAAACAAGTATAAACAAGTCATGTATGGTGGCATACATCTGTAAGATAATACCTCAAGACTGAAACAAGAAGATTGTGAGTCTAAGACCAGCCTGGTTCATGTAGTAAGTTCCAGGCCAGCCTGGAGGCCTGTCTTTTAAAAGGCAAACAAAAACAACAGCTGGGCATGGTGGCACACACCTTTTATCCCAGCACTTGGAGGCAGAGGCAGGCAGATCTGTGTGTTCAAGTTCAGCCTGGTCTTACAGCATTTTTCGGGCAACCAGAGCTATATAAGAAGACTTTTTCTTTCTGCTTCCTGGTCACCCCTCCTCCATCATGTGACAGTATTGCTCTGGCTCACTATATGAGTCCACAAGCAACAGAGCTGAGTGACCATTGCAGCCTCAGAAACTGTGAGCCAAAAGAAATCTTTCTTCTCTTAAATTGCTTGTTTCGGGCATTCTGTCATGCGGTGACACAGTTGTGTGTGGGCAGACCCTAGTTTGTACACATAGCCTCTTGGGCTTTGGGGAAAAGACAAGTTAATCTATCCACACTTAGCACTAAGAATAGCATCATGGGGGCTGGAGAGATGGCTCAGCAGTTAAGAGCACCGTCCGCTCTTCCAGAGGACCCGGGTTCGATTCCCAGCACCCACATGGCAGCTAAAAACTGTCTGTAGTTCCAGTTCCAGGCAAACACCAAGGCAAATAAATAAATAAACAATAAAAGTTTAAAATTAAAAAAAAAAAAGAATAGCATCGTGTGTGCCTCAGAGTTAGAACTCAGCTTGGGCAGCACAGTCAGGCTACAGCTCTGGAAAAGAACTTTCTGGATTATTTATGTTGTATTCCTTCCCTGCCTGTCTGCTATGGATTAAATTTAGAACCTTGTGCGTTTTACTCTCCCTATGTGAATCTTCTTGGGTAACACCTTAACCAGAGGGCCAATCCTGCCCTTGCTCCAATGTCCTTCCCACAGCCTGCCTGCCTTTTGTGCTAAGGGGCATAACACAGTCTTAAATCTTACTTTTCCTTTGTCAATGAACTTGGTCTGTTTCTTTAAGGTTAACTTATTCCTTTTAACATCTTACATTATTGTGTGGAGGACATCCAGATCACAATAGAAAACCCTTTGTCTCCACACACTGCTAGCATTTCTCACTCACTGCATGCCCACTCCATTTCGCCTCTTTAATGGCCCATTCATTGCCCCTGTGTCTGGGATACCACGCATGGGAATGGAGGTGCCAGCTTTTTATCATTTCCATGTCTAGTTTAAGGTAGAGGTGAGAACCATTTTCTGATGTCTCACCAGCCTTCAAGTGTTGAGATCATTTTGACCTTTGTTGATCAACAAACAAATGCAAATTATCTCACTTGGAGCAATATCATTTTTAATACCTTTCATTCTGACCTGGCCCCATCCCACACAGTTACTAAGGTAACTATCCTCAGGGAGGAGATACTGCAGCTGTGGATCACAAATTGCTTGCCAGAGTAGCCAGAATCGATTTCTGCCAGCTGCCTGACACAAGTGACCACAGTTGGTTTTCTCAAATTGTCTCGCACAAATTGATATTTTAGAAATGTTTTTAATACAGGTTTGCTTCCCTGGCTAATTCATTTATCTTCAGATCCACCTGTGAAATCTAGAGTATACCTGGGCTGGTCTTTGGGTGATCTCTACCACATCCCCCACCACATGTACTGATCCATGTGCACACCCCCTGTTAGTTCTGCGCATGAGAGCAAGTACACACTAACAAGGCCACACACTAGAGTTTATTTAAGAAAAGAGTCCGAGGTGGGTAAAGAAACAGAGAAGTCAGGGGACAGAGAAGAAAAAAGACTGGAGCACGCTCTCGCAGGGAAGGGGCGCGCACGGGTATGCGTCATGGGTCCAGGGAGATCCTTCCCAGTCCAGGGAGGTGCAGGGTTTATGTAACCACGCCCAGGGGCGTGCCTCCGTGCAAGGTGCATCCCACCTGAGCCGAGGGACTCAGCTACGTGAAATGCCAGGAATCCTACTCAGCAGACAGCAGCCTATAAATGCAACTAATTATCAGTGCTTGATCTAACCCTCCCTCTTCTCCTCCAGAATCAGAAAAGTTGGTCTTTGAAGTCCTTTCTAGCTTGAGGTGTTGGTTGTTTATTTGTCTATAAAGGGACCTACCAATGTAGCCCATGATGGCCTCAAACTCACAATCCCCCTGCCTCACCTTCTCAAGTGCTGAGACTTTAGGTCTGTAACACCACATCTGGTTCTACTTCAACATCTGTAGAACCAAAGATGACAGGCTGTAAGGGATGGAGGAATCCAGATGTTCCCAGTTCATGCAACACAATGAGAACCTGGAGCTCCTCCCATCAACGAGGCGACCCATTCGTAGGTCATAGAGGCATCATATCAGAACAGCACTGTGACTCCATTTTAACTGGGTTTCCCCTTCCTTTGCCTGTGATTGCTCTCTATCATGTTTCCCAAGAGCAGAAAAACCTTAACTCATAGAAACAGTGACCTTTCCCTGGGATCTCCAGGGTCCACTGGCAGTCTTAACAACAGTGGCTGGGACAATTGGTTGGCTAGAGAGACATCTAATGAGGAAAAAAACAAAAACCAAAAACGTCTTTTGAAACTATTTAAATCACATATGGA
This sequence comes from Sigmodon hispidus, assembly GCA_004025045.1. NCBI lineage: Eukaryota > Metazoa > Chordata > Mammalia > Rodentia > Cricetidae > Sigmodon > Sigmodon hispidus. The sequence goes on from PVIH01004646.1 coordinate 91,376, forward strand.
GGATGTAAGCAGCTGTGTGGGGAACTTGAAGCAGGACCCTCCACTCTCCCGGACCCCTCCAATCATGGGTGTGTGAAATAACTCTAGAAACCAGGAAAGCGGGCATCATGGTTCCACAGTGCAAGGTCGGCCTGAGGGTCTAGGTGGATCCACCATCAGAGACAGCCAAGCTGTGTCTAGCCTTCCAGCCCTTCTCCTGGTCTAAGCTGCCAAGTTAGTGTCCCATAGACCTGGCCCATCCAGGAAGTGACAGGCTCACTTCCTTCAGAAATGGCTCCTGATCACCTGCTTGTGTCATCTCTCATGATCTCACTTCCAACAGACTGTCCCTGTGACTGTGTATCTGATGCCTCCTCTATTATCTGGTGGGTTTCCTGGATTAATGATTTCCAGGAGGAAGGGAACAAGCAGAGGGATGTGCATCCCTGGAAACTCCACACTGTCCCCTGTCTGTCACAGAGGGGCTTATTGTTATGCAGGCTGTGTGTGCTGACATTCATCCTCGACAGCTCCTTTCAGCGAATGCCGGTGGATGTCCCAGGAAAGCAGAGCTAAGAGCTGTGACCTATGCAGGCAGAGAAGCACCCTGCAGTCTGGGGCCTCCCTGAAGCTCCACAAAGTTTTCACCAAGCCACCACATCCTCCCATTAAGACCCTGTTAATTGAAAAGCTCCCCTGCATCAGGTCTAGGTGGCAGAGCACAACAGGCTGAATGCACAGAAGGCCACAGTTGATTGACAGGTCCTTTTATTCTGCAGTGCACTGTTCTCTCATTTTTTGTAAGTTGTGTTTTAAATGCCAACAATGGCACTTTGCCCATGGGTTTGCTTGCATAGTGCAAATTAACAGTCAAATCTGCCCCTTCTCCTGAATGACAGAGAGAGAGGTCATAGATTCCTGGGGTGGGGGTGGGGGGGGTCACATAGTCAAACCGCATGTCTGCTAGACACATGGGGCAGAAAGCTTTGAAGACTAACAGATGGCTCTCTTCCCTGACATGTGCTTCCCACCTGGACAAGACCAATATGCCAAATTAAAAGTGTGGCCAGTGTAGCTACCTCTAATGCCTTAGGAGAGCCCAGCGCGGACCCATTCCAGGCAGAACAGCTGTGGTAACTGTCTGTCTGTCTTTGCTCTCTGACTCAAACCACAAACAGGGTTCTAAAGAAGGCAAGAACAGAGCATCAGAGCCCCTGGAACCAGAGTTATAGAGCACTGTGAGCCACCATGTGGGTGCTGGGAACTGAACCCGGGGTCTGCTATAGCACCAGGGGCTCTTAACCACTGAGCCATCTCTCCACTTCTAGTGATTATTTTATTTTTTATTGTTTGTTCTTTGGCTTGTTTGTTTGTTTTCAGTTTTGTTGAGACAAAGCCTCACTTTGTAGCCCGAGGTAGCCTTGAACCAAATCCTCCTGCCTCAGTTTGCTGAGTGCTGGGACTAAAGATAAAGCTCACATGGCCAGCTGGTCTGTGTTAATTAAGAGGTAGTGTTCTTAGATTGCCTGGCTCACACCTGGCTGTATTCACACCTTCACATTCCTAGTGGAGCCCCTATACAAAGGTGCCTTTGCCTGCCACTTGGCTATCAGTAGAGATCATGAGCTGTTGGGACCCAGCTTTACTTTCTGAGAGATTATGACACTTTTGACTGTCATTGTATCATTTTGTGTTTTGTAGTATCAGTTTTCATGGTTAGTGGAGATCTGTCTTAGTTAATCTTCTATTGCTGTGTTAAAACATCAACCATGACCACTGTAACTTATAAAAAGGAAATGTTTAATTTGAAGCTTAAGGTTTCAGCAGGTTAGAGTCCATGGTGGCAAAGCGAAGGCAGAGCACAGGAAGAGTTGAGAACTTACATCCGGATCTGCAGGCTGAAGACACAGGGAGATATTAGGGATGGCTGAAGTCTTCTAAGACAAACTCTCTTTCCCAAAGAGTTCAACTAACTGGGGGCCAAAAATTCAAGCATATGAGCCTATGGGAGCCATTCTCATCCAGACCCCCATAGGCTCTACATGTACCATCCTTCCCTCGCACAGCCATGGACAGTAGTGGATAATGGGAGCCCCTCCAATGGCATATAGCTGTGGTGATATAGTGCATATTTAATAAAATTAGTCATAAATATCAGAGGACAGATATCTCTCCAACCTTTTTTGGGTTGGGGGCGGATGTTTTTGTTTTGTTTTTACGAGGCAGGGTTTTTTTTTTTTTTTTTTTTTTTGTGTGTGTGTGTGTGTGTGTGTGTGTATAACAGTCCTGGCTCTCCTGGAGCTTGCTTTGTAGACCAGGCTAGCCTTGAACTCACAGAGATCCTCCTGCCTCTGCTTCCCAAGCGCTGGGACTAACAGTGTGCACCACTATTGCCTGGCTGTTAGCCTTGAACTGTCATCCCAATGATGGGATTGAAGGTGTGGGTCTGATATTCCAGGCTAATTTTATTAAATATAAAACATATTACCACATACAGCCATTAGATTCTCCTTCCCAGAAGTAGTAGTGCCAGCCTGAAGATGGCCCTGTCTGTTGGATGGAGTCTCTACTTTACATGGGAAGAGATTACGATAAATGAAGAGACCTTTTCTGTCCCACCCTTCAGAGGGTTTTGTAACCTTGGCTTCTTGGCAGTGGTGGGCAGAAGCAGGTCATGGAGGAGTGCAATAGGAGGGAGCAGCAATGAGGAGGGGCTCAGGGTAAGCAAGGAAGCAGTGAGGGGAGCTGCCTAGGATCATCAGGAACCTAGGCATTTATCCCTACGATAATAAATATTTCTACTCCTGTGTAGGTCTAGACAGAGACTAGTGTTGCTGCTCCTGGGTCACCATGGCCACAGCTGAGGCGTCTGCCACTCCCATTGCTGATGTTGCTGTGACTGTCTTCTCTAGCACTCTGCTATGCTCTTACTGCTGTGACTACCTCTCTGCTGTCTGTCACCCCAACCACTGCTCTTACCAGCCCCCTCTCTGCCCCAGCAAGGTCACCAACAGTTCCTGTCGGTTGCTCACTACTCTCGTGGCATCATCGAGGTCACCAGCAGCACCAGTGTTGCTCCAGTATTTCTGCACCTGTCATAGCTGTCCACTCTCCAGCTCTGCTGCTTCTAGACCTTTCCAACCAGATGTTCTGCTGTCATAGTTAATCTCACTCCACTATCTATCTGCACCAACACATCTGCTTCTGTCAGCTTAGCCCAGCCCACTCCTGATGGCTATCAAGAGTAGACCAAAAAAAAGACCACTTGAGAGAATCATTTTGTTGGATTTAATGTCACAACAGCAGGAATCAGAGCAGGAGGGTGTCTACCAAATGGTCCATTAAGTGAACTGAACAGCCAACTTATTGGATTGCACCCATCACCAACAGACCTCTGTGCAAATGAAGAATTGTGTTTATTCTGGTCATGGCAAAAGTCACAACCATCCCTCTGCTGGGCCACCAGAGAATATTTGCCCTTTGCCTGGTGTGAGAATGGCTTCATGGAAATTTCAGTGGGCGACATGTCAGCAGTTAGCAGCTGCAATTGTTGTGCAGTTTCCTCAAGACATCTGTAGAATGTTCAGAACAGCTTGAGCTATAATGTTAGTCTGGCTGCCTGCTTGATTGGCCTTTCGTGGTTCAAGGTAGCTAGGATACCAGGATAGAGTCTGTACAGCTGTCAATTAGGAAGTCAAATCACATTTATGTCTCACCATCTTTGCTCTTTTAAAATAGAGTAACCATCAGAAGGCATGCTTATAATAACTTATAATTAACATTAATAGTGATTCTTAACAGTTCTTTTAGCACCAGGAAAAGATGGATCTCCTGGCGGTTTGAATATGAAATGTTCCTCATAGGTTTATATGTTGAACACTTGTCCTCCAGAAGGTGGCGCTGTTTAGGAGAGTTGTTGAAATCTTTAAGGGGGCACTGAGGCTGTATACCCCACCCTATTTCCCATTCACTCTGTGCTTCCTAAATGTGGCTATAATGTAACCAGCTACCCTCCTGCCACCATGCTTTTTCCCTGCCTTAAATGTCTTCCTGATCATGGTGGACTTGTATCACCCTAGGACTGTCAGTTGAAATACACCTCTTCTCCTTTTCTGTCAGGGTATTTTTTCACAATAACAAACTAACTAAGACACTCCTCATCTGTCTCAAAGACACGAAGAACTAAGTCCTGCTGAAAGTCATGTTTAAGGCTAACATTCTATTAATTTAGTGATGGGGGTCTCTTAATCCTAAGGCTTCTGCCAGAGTTTAGAACTCCAGGACAAAGACTGTACACTACAGATGGTCCATAGCATATAGGAGTTGAAGTTAGGGCTGGAGAGATGGATCAGAGGTTAAGAACACTGGCTGCTCTTTCAGAGGTCCTTAGTTCAATTTCCAGCAACTACATTGTAGCTCACAGCCATCTATAATGTATGGATATTTGTTAGGTATTTAATAAATCCTGGGATATCAGAGAGAACACATAGTCAAATCCTAGGCAGACAGCTCAGAAAATCCTTGATCCTTGAATACAAGGATAAACAGCTGAGTCAATCACACACACCTTTAATCCCAGCACAGGGAAAGCCGGGAGTGGGGACCAACACCCTTAATCCCATAATCTCAGAGACAGTTCTGTTTCTGTGAGTTCAAGGCTACATGCCTTTAATCCTAACCTGGATGGGACAGAGTATATAAGGGCTGTAGAAATCAGGCAGAGACAGAAGTGATGGGCAGAAGTGACAGGCAGAAGTAAGCACAGGAGTGAGGCTGAGAAAGTTGCAAGACAGTTTGATAGAATTGACTGTGGTGCTTCCTCTCTCTTATATTTCAGCCTTCCCCCAATATTTGGCTCAAAGTCTTCTTTTCTTACAACCCAAAATCATGCTACTACATTTGGCACTCAACTTTGAGGCACGAATTCACCCCAAAAAGCTATTTACCAGCTAGAATAACATGTGACCAGAGGAGTAATTATTGGCTGGTTAGGCTGTTGAGTTAGCCTCCAGCTTTAGGTGACCCGGTTACATGTGTTTCTGTTTCACTTTTACCTGGTTAAGTTTTCTCAGACTGTGGCCTCTTTCTTCTGGTGGGTTGCAGATTCTTTCTCTTTCTGAACCCCTCCTAGGGCTGCTATCACACTAGGTAGCTGCCCTGCTTCACAGCCATTTGAATCATCACTGACAACTAGATTGGTGAGTAAAACAGATTTTTTTTTTAAAAAAGGGAGGAATTTATTTAAGGCAATGGAGGATGCTTGATCTTTCTGTGATCTTTCTTTAGATGACTTGATATTAGAATCAGTAAAGGAAAAGATAAATAAAGTAGATGGGATTATCCTCATAATGTTTATTATGAATATCTTTGTTTGACTTCTGTTTTATCATTGAAGAAGTCAATTAATGTGAATGCTAAAAAAGAAGTCTTTAAAAAGTCTAATAAAAAGAAACTCAAAGATATTCAAACACAAACAGAGAAGTATAAAGAATAGACCTCAGTAAAGTCACCTAAAGCTACAGAAAAATAGCCTAAGGTTATCAGACATCCAACACTAATATACCCAGTAGCCATTAAAAAATCAAAAGAGGATGGAGATATTAGAGAAGTTAATTGGGCTCCAGTACATATGCTAGAACTAAAAAGGGTTAAATATGCAATTGTGACATATGGGATGCATTCACCATTTGTAAAATGGTCTTCTTGCTACCAGATCACCTCTAAATACTGGTTAGATATGGTTACTGCTGTTTTGGAACCAGGGCCACTTTTATAGGGAAAACATGGTGGAAGGAGGAAGCTAAAATAAAAGAACAAAGAAGCAGAGCCAGGGGCATAGAAGTCTCCCAGGACCAACTTCTTGGGGAAGAAGAATATTCTGATATTGAAAGGCCATCCCTATGTAATGAACACACTCTTGATTTATGCTTCATGGCAGCACTAAATGCTTGGGATCACATAGAAGAAGTAGGAAAAAAATGAATTATTTACAAAAATAATTCAAAGCCCAAAGGAAACTTTTACAGACTTTTTGCAGAGATGATCTGTAGGAGTAAATAGGATAGTACCAGATTCAGAAGCAAAGCAAATAATAATCAAATCCCTGGAACTTCAGAACACTAATACACAATGAAAATAATAATGAGAACATTAAAAGCAAGGGCAGCACCCTTAGAGGATTGGATTCATGAAACAATTAATGCAGATTCTTATAAAGGTAATGATAATTGGGTAGGAGAGGTCATTTCTAGAGGTATAAGAAAAAAGCAAAATGTTAAATACTATAATTGTGGAAGGCAAGGTCATATACAAAGAAATTATAATCAAGGTGTTCCCAGAAACAGTGCCCTTGTAAGGAATAATCACAAGAGGACACCTCTCCCTCCTAGAGTATGCAGGAGGTGTAGAAAAGGTAAACATTGGACTAATGAATGTCGGTCAACAAGGGACAGACAAGGTAACCTTCTGCCTTCAGGAAACACCCAAAGGGGGCTTTCAAAAGCCCCCATGTCCAATCCACAGCAATCTTACCCTGCCATCATGGAGGATACACCTCCTTAGAAAAATTTAAAAAATTAAAACCTATTTTTTTTAAAAAAACATACTACACTAAATGATAAACAATCTATAGAAAAAGAAAAAAACTTAGGAAAAATTATAAAAAAAAATTCTGGCAAACATCTATAAATGAACAAAAGCCAAAATTAAAATACAAATAAATGATGTTATTATTTAAAGTTTGTTGGACACGGGGCAGATGTATCAATAATTTCACGAGTCATGGCATCCAAGTTGGCTCCTTCAGGAGGTAAATGTTCAAATTTGGGGGATTGGATCATTATTCTAAGTAAAACAAAGTGCAAAATGGCTTGAGTGTATAGGACCAGAAGGACAGAGAGGAATATTAAAGCCATATGTGGCTAACATTGCTATAAATTTATGAGGATGAGATCTATTACAACAAGGGAACATACAGATTAACATTCCTACAAACAGAAATAAATAATAAACTAACACATATTTCTGGGAGAAATATTAGAAGATATTATGAGAAACAGTTACAAACTATCCAAGCTGTACAGAAACAAGGCACAACAGCTGTTGATCTTTCAAAGACACTCACAGCACTACCTTTAAAATGGCTAACAGATAAGCCTATATGGATTAATCAGTGGCCATTAACAAAAGAGGAATTTCAGACTTTAGAGCAGCTGGTGCAGGAGCAGTTAAATGCTCAGCATATAGAAGTATCAACAAGCCCTTGGAACTCTCCAGTATTTGTCATTAAAAAAGAAATTGGGAAAGTGGAGGATGGTGACAGATTTAAGGGCAATAAGCAAAGCAATCTAGCCAACAGGTTCTCTACAGTCTGGAATTCCTTTGCCTTCTCTTTTACCAAAAGAATGACTCATTATAGTTATCAATTTTAAAGACTGCTTTTTTTTTAACAATACCCTTAAAATAACAAGATAAAGAAAAATTTATCTTTACAGTGCCCACTAATAATAATTCTCGGCCTGTAAAGAGGAATCAGTGGAAGGTTCTCCCTCAAGGAATGCTGAATAGCCCTACACTATGTCAGCATCTTGTACAAAAGCCAACAGAAAAAATATGCAACAAATTCCCAAAATCCATAATATACCACTATATGGATGACATCCTATTGGCAGATTCAAACAATGATACTCTAGGAAAAATGTTTGAGGAAGTGAAAAAATTTTTGCCTGCTTAGGGATTACAAATAGCCCCTGAAAAGATACAAAGGGGAGATTCCATTAATTATTTAGGTTATAAAATAGACCTTCAAAAAATTAGACCCCAAAAGGTACAAATCAGGAGAAATAGATTAAAGACCTTAAATGATTTTCAGAGATTACTAGGAGACATTGCCAATTTATGACCCACTATTGGAAAAAAAAAATGTGATGAACTGGATAACTTGCTCAAATCCTTAAATGATGACAAGGACTTAAATAGCCCAAGAGAATTGTCACCTGAAGCTGAGAGAAAATTGGCTTTGGTGAAAAAGAAATTACAGGATACACATGTGGTTCGTGTGGATCTGGACCTTAATTGCAACCTAGTTATCTTGCCCTCTAAGCATTACCCTATGGGAATTTTAATGCAAAGGGAAAATGTTATATTGGAATGGATATTTCTACCACATAAACCGATTAAAGACATAAGTGGAAGAGATTTCTGAATTGATCTTTAAAGGAAAATTAAGACTTTGTCAATTAACAGAAATGAACCTAGCAGAAATTGTTGTACCTTTAATGAAGAAATTGACCAATTATGAGTAGAAAGTGAACCTTGGCAAATTGCAGTAATTTTGGGGGAGATATTAACAACAAATATCCTCAAAGCAAAAGAATTGAATTTTTAAAGAAAACTAATTGTATTCTTCCTCGTGTTGTACAAGATAAACCAATTTCTGGAGCCCTCACATTTTATACCAATGCAAATAAATCAGGAAAGGCAGGTTACAAATCAGAAAATGAAAGTAAAGTGGCTTAAAACCCTTATAATTCTGTTCAAAAGTCAGAATTATATGCTATTGTGATGTTATTAATGGATTTTACCGAAGCTCTCAACATAGTCACTGACTCTCACTATGCATTAAGAATTGTTTTACACATTGAAACTCTGATTTTATTAATGATGAGTCAGAATTAACTTAATTATTTATTTGGTTACAAGAAATAATCAGGAATAGGAATCATCCCTTCTATATAATGCACATCTGATCCCATACAGTTCTGCCAGGTCCTTTAGCACATGATAATGATGAAATTGATAAATTAATAAGAAATGTGCTAGAGGCCTCAGAGTTTCATTAAAAACATCACATCAATAGCAAAGAATTAAAAAATATTTCTCTATCACTTGGCAACAAGCTAAAGAAATTGTAAAACAATGTCCCACCTATTCCTTTTGTAACCAAACTTATTACCAGCAGGTAGTAACCCTAAAGGTATACATAGAAATGAAATCTAGCAGATGGATGTATTTCATTTTATAGAATTTGCAAAATTAGGATATGTACATCATACAATAAATACATTTTCAGGATTTCAATGGGCAACTGCTTTGAGTTCAAAAAAGGCTGATTCTGTAATCACACATTTGTTAGAAGTTATGGCCATCCTGGGAATACCTGTAGAGATTAAGACAGGCAATGCCCCAGCCTATGTCTCTAGTAAAATGAAACAATTTTTTGCTTATTGTAATATAAAGCACATTACAGGAATACCACATAATCCTTCAGGGCAAGCAGTCATAAAGAGATCAGATTGAACTCTAAAGGAGATGCTAAATAAACAGAAAGGAGTAACAAACACCTCTAGAAATAGACTACATAGTGCTTTATTAACTTTGAATTTTCTCAGTGCTAATGAGAAAGGAACAACAGTTGCTAAAAGGCATTGGACTATAGAAAAAAACGGCTGAGCTAAATCAGGCTGTCTATTTCAAAGATGTACTGGCCATTCCATTCAGAATGGAAGCCAGGCTATGTGCTATGTTGGGGAAGAGGTTTTGCTTTTGTTTCCACAGGTGAAGAAAAGTTTTATGGGTATCATCAAAATTAATAAAGACTCGATTTAAGCCAGAGAAACTTCATGAAAATAAGAATTGATGGCTCATCCACCCATACTACAATTCTTTAAGTTGTAAGAAAAAACAAAGGGTTGGGGCAGGTTTTTGTTTTTGACTTTACAGAAAGCCAGAAGTAACCATCTTCAAGAAGTTAAAAGACCTTGGACATCTAGACATTTACAACAGAAGGGAGGCTATGCAGAAAAATTCAGAAGCAAAACAATATTGCCCTCTATTTGTACCAATATACTCTATGTGGTTAAAAAAAAAAAAATCTTCCTTTTTAACCTCTATCTTAAATCATAGGATAAATTGAAGTCCCAGTTAAATTATAAATTAAAGCTGACTTTGGAGTTGGAGTGTGGCTCTCTCCTTCTCTAAACCCAAGCATACTTGTTAAACGAAAATGCAAAATCTCTGTATCATATCAGAAGAGTCTCCTGATATTGAACAGAAGAATGACTAAAAAGAAGGAACAGTTCTATTGTTACTAATCCTATTCTGAATAAAAATTAATGCATTTAGCGTTCTGTATATTGTGTTAGGTTTTAGTCTCATCAGTTTTTTGCAGTGATCCATGATAATGCCTAATTGTGAACTGGAAGTATCCAAAAGGAAGATTGAGCCCCACAGAAAGGATATCACATGGACTATGACAAAGGCCACGATAAACACCAATGAAAGATCAGATTTGGACTACAAACTGCTCAGGACATTTTTGAGGTGTCTAGCTGAGATGAACCAGCTTCATAGACTCCTCTCTATCCAGAACCTGAGACAAGCCATTCACTTTCCTGTTATGCAGAGACTGGATAACAAATAATACAGCTACATATTTCAGGACTTAACAATCAATAACACTTTTCTTTTCTAGATCCCCTAAATATGTCACCGCCCCACCCCAGATAGCAGGAAGTACATTTAAGAACATGATACCCACATTCCTAAGAGATGGGTGGGTGGTTTTTGGTCTTTTAATGGGTTATGAATGATTGCCGTTGTTTAGGGTAATTGGTTAAAAATTGTTATTGGTTATGGTTAGAAAAAAGCTAAACGAGAGATTAGACTTAGGTTTCTTGTTGAAAAAAAAGAAAAAGAAAAAAGGGATACAGATATGATAGGATATAAGGGTAGATTATTGAATCTACTTTTTTTTAAAAAAAATACTAGCTTTAAATATTTAACATTGGATTTGATTTTTTGTATATTGTATACAAATTGTGTACATTGACATAAGGTTGAGATTATTTTTGTCACTGTACATATATTCCTATTTGTTTAAGGTATTATACAATGTAATACAAATTGCTAGTCCAGGAAAGTTATTACCAACTAACTAGGATATAAAGAAATGCAAGTTAGTAGTTAGACATTACAATCAAACTTATAGTCATATTAGATATGTTTTTCAACTTTAGATGGAAAGGTCTTCTTCAAGCACTTCAGAGATCCATAGAATATGGCATTTAAGAAATCTCAAAAACATAGGTTATTATTTTTTTGACAATGGGACATCTGCTCCTGGCAGCACCAATCCACTTCAGAGAAGATTATGGACATCAAGGAAACTCCTCCATATGAGCTGACCTTCTGTGTGACAAAAGTTAGCCACTGGGCAAGTATACTCTTGCCTTGACTGCTGACAATATGATATTCAAATGGACAAGCAAGTTCTCTTTTTGTGTGTTTCTACACACAAAAGAATTGACGAACCTTGCCAAGATAAGGTAGAAAGGACGTTGGGATTATCCTGCCGCCCAGAGAAGTCTGTCAGACATGCTAGACCTGTAGGCCAAAGATGGACGCTTCAACAACACAGAAAAACTTGGGGTGACTGTCCATGCAGCCAACTATTTCATTTCTTTTTTTTTTTAAACTTTATTTATTTATTTGCCTTGGTGTTTGCCTGGAACTGGAACTACAGACAGTTGTTAGCTGCCATGTGGGTGCTGGGAATCGAACCCTGGTCCTCTGGAAGAGCAGACGGTGCTCTTAACCACTGAGCCATCTCTCCAGCCCCCTATTTCATTTCTTACTTTTTTGGAAGTTGTTATTTACTTAATATTATTTCCTTCTTGAGTCTCTGAGGAATTTGAAGATGAAATAGTTAATAGTTATAATTTTCTTTTTTAAAATGTTAAAATAATGTTTATTAATTTCTGAGAGAAGGATTACATTGAGGGATACAGAGTTTGCATTGATAAATAATTATAATTTTCTAGTGACAGTTTTAGAAAAGAAACTCACTTAGAAGTTAAACTGGACAAGTTTAAGAGACATTGAAATATAGGTTTTAGTAATAAAGTTAGATACAAAATGGATTAGGTACAATCCTTTGAACTCACCAAAATAGGATCAATAACGGAATACTTTCTTCGAATTTGTCAATTGTTAACAAACTGGACATTTCTCATGTAATTATTGTTTGTATATTATTGTATGTAATTATTGTTCCTATTGTATATGTTTTTCCTATGTTAACTATAACTTTCTTTTTTATTTTTGACACAAAATGGGATATGTGGATATTTGTTAGGTATTTAATAAATCATGGGATATCAGAGAGAACACACAGTCAAATCCTAGGCAGACAGCTCAGGAAATCCTTGATCCTTGAATATAAGGATAAACAGCTGAGCCAATCACACACACCTTTAATCCCAGCACAGGGAAAGTCGAGAGTGGGGACCAACACCCTTAATCCCATAACTCCAGAGACAGAACTTCTTCTATTTCTGTGAGTTCAAGGCTTCATGCCTTTAATCCTCACCTGGATGGGATAGGGTATATAAGGGCTTATAGAAACTCAGAAGAAGGGCTGGAGAGATGACTCAGCGGTTAAGAGCACTGACTGTTCTTCCAGAGGACCTGAGTTCAATTCCCAGCAACCACATGGCAGTTAACAACTGTCTATAATTCCAAGATCTGACACCCTTACACAGTTATATATGCAGGCAAAACACAAATTCACATAAAATACTTAATTAACTAAAAAAAATAAAGAAACCCAGAAGAAGCAGAAGTGACTGACAGAAACGATAGGCAGAAGAGATCAGGAATGAGGCTGAGAAAGCTGCAAGACATCTTGGTGGGAATTGACTGTGGTGCTTTATCTCTCTCTGATATTTCAGCCTTCCTCCAATATTTGGCTCAGAATCTTCTTTTCTTACAACCCAAAATCAATCTACTACAATAATGAGATCTGATGTCTTCTTCTGATGTGCAGACGACATGCAAGCAGAACACTGTATACATAATAAATAAATAAATAGATAGATAGATAGATAGATATGTTTATTTATTTAAATACTCAACTTAAACTTCTGTTGTTCCACTGGTTTGACCACCAAACCATTGCGTAGCCAGAAGTATTCTGACCCACCAGGGCCTCAGGTTTGGACAAATCTCTCCCACCCACAATCCTGCAGCCACTTATAAAATAATTATTTAGAGGCTTGTATTAATTACAAACTGTTTGACCTATGGCCCAGGCTCATTACCAACTAGCTCTTATAACTTAACCCATTTCTGTTAATCAATGTATTGCCACATGTTCCATGGTTTTACCTGTGTTTCTTTAAATCCTGCTTCCTTGGATGGCAGCTACCAGCTTCTGCCTGACTCTACATTTCTTCTTTATCTTTGGATTTCCCACCTGTCTCTAAGTGGCATTGCCATAGGCCAAAACATCTTCTTTATTAACCAATGGTAATAACGCATATTTACAGCACAGAAAAAAAAGACATCCCACATCACTTCCCCTTTTCTGTTTAATTAAAAAGGAAAATTTCAATTTTAACATAGTAAAATTACATATAACAAAACAGTTATCAAGAAAGAATTATAATTATAATATCTGGTCTATTTGTATTTAGCAAAATTAAAGAAAATATCCTGCAATTTATCCTATTTTTGTGAGTCTTAAGTTTCAACAGTAGTTGAACATGGGTCAGTGGGTCCTAAGAGATGGGTGAACACCAATTGAAAGGGACAAGAATTTTAAAGACAAAGGAAAGCCTGATAGGGAGTGAGGAAGTGTGCCACAGCAGAGGCCACGTGGGCATTTGGAGTCTGTCCCATGTTGGGCACCAGATATTATGGTATGATAATAATCATGGGCAACTGATAAAGAAGGATTATTATTTATTAAGGGGTTACAAGGGAAGCATTCACTGATAGAAGGATTAAGCAGTTGTTCAGTTCCTGGAAAGGCTGGACTAGTCCATGAAGCTTCATTCAGGGGGTCAGGTCCTTCATCCACGGGCACAAGAGAGAGCTGCATATGTGCACCTGAAGCTTAAATTGGCCCTCTGGCCACACCCCTAATACTGGTGCCCCAAGGTCATACTTGATTCCCAGAACTATACTGGCCTCTCAGACGAGGTGATAGTACCTGCTCTCCACTACATCATGTGTCTCAGCTGCTGTTTCACCTGTTTCTACATGTCATCAGACAGCCTAGGTCCATCCCACGTAGGATCCCTTATTGTTGGTTAAGACCCTGAGTTCCCAGAGTCAGGCTAAGCATTTCTGTGGCTTTTCCTTTTATGTCCCTGACCCACCCTCCCACCCCCTCCCCCAGCTACAATCCCTCCTCCCTTTCCTCAGCAGGACTCCCTGAGCCAAGCTCAGTGTTTGGTCCTGGGTATGGGAATCTGCCTCTCTTAGTCACTGGATGAAGGCTCTCCAATGACAACTGGGGAAGTCACCACTTTGATCACATGAGATAGCCGATTCAGGCTATGCATCCCCTGCTGCCAGGAATCTTATCTGGAGCCATCCTTATAGACTTGTGGGGGTTCCCTTGCACCAGACTTCTACACAACCCCATAAGCCCCCTTTCCAGTTATCTCACTCAGCACTCTTACCTCCACCCACTCCCCAACCCCAAATTCCCATGTTTACTTGCCCCTGGTCCATACAGGAGATCTCCTCTATTTCCCCTTCCCAGGGAGATTCATGCATCCTCCTTGGGTCTTTCTTGTTACCTAGCCTCTCTGGGTATGTGGATTGTAGCTAATATCAACTTACAAGTGAGTACATACCCTGTTTGTCTTTCTGGGTCTGGGTTATCTCACTCAGGATGAGTTTGTCTAGTTCAGCTCATTTGCGTTCAGATTTCCTGATGTCATTATTTTTAACAGCTGAGTAATATTTCATTGTGTAAATGTACCACATTTTTTTCTATCAATTCTTTGATTGAGGGGCATCTAGGTTGTTTTCAGGTTCTGGTTATTACAAATAAAGCTGCTCTAAACATAGTTGAGGAAGTGTCTTTGTGGTATGTATGATTGAGTATCCTTTGAGTATTGAGAAGTCCATAATAATTTTCTTTTCTGCCTGTGATGATCAAAGGTTTTGCTTCTGGTTTCTAGACTGTTTTGCATCCCATTATTTTACACTTCCCTCAGACTCAATCGGTATATGTCCAAGATTGGTATATCTGGGTCTTGAGGTAGGTTGATTCCCAATTTTCTGAAAAACCATTATATTGGTTTCTAAATAAATGTACAAGTTTGCACTCCCACCAACAATGGAGGAGTGTTCCCCTTACTCCACATCCTCTCCAGCATAAGCTGTCATTTGTATTTTTGATCTTAACCATTTTGACAGGTGTAGGATGGAATCTCAGAGTTCTTTTGATTTGTATTTCCCTGATGACTAAAGATAATAAACATTTCTTTAAGTGTTTCTCTGCCATTTGAGATTTCTTTGTTGAGATTTCTCTGTTTAAATCAGTACCTCTTTTAAGTTGGATTATTTGATTTTGTTTTTGAGGTCTAGTTTCTTGAGTTTTTTATATATAATTTTAGAGATCAGTCCACTGTCAGATGTGGGCTGAGGATTTTTTTTCTCATTCTGTGCTGTTGTTTTTGTCCTATTAACAGCATCCTTTGCCTTACAAAAACTTTTCAGTTTCATGAGATACAATTTATTAAGCATTGATCTTAGTATCTATGCTACTGGTGTCTTGTTCAGAAAGTTGTCTCCCATGCCAATGCATTCAAGGCTATTTCCCAATTTCTCTACTATCAGGTTCAGTGTATCTGACTTTATGTTGAGGCCTTTGATCCACCTGGACTTGAGTTTTGTGCAGGGTTTTTGTTTTTGTTTGTTTTGTTTTGTTTTTGGTTCAGTTTCCATGAGTTTGTAGCTTTCTATAGTTTGTGGTGCTGATGAACATGCAGGAGTTACTCTCTTTTTTTTGTATCTGCTAAGACTTGCTTTGTGACCAAGTATGTGCATAGTTTGGAGAAGGTTCCATAGTGTGCTAAGAAGGAATATTCTTTTGTGTTTGGGTTAAATGTTCTGTAGATATCTTTTAGGTTCATTTCAGTTAATTCTTTTACTTCTCTGTTAAGTTTCTGTCTGGACAACCTGTCCATTGGTGAGACTGGGTATTAAAGTCTCCCACTATTATTGTGTGGTCTTTGATATTCAGTTTTAGCTTTAGTAATATTTCTTTTACAAATGTGGGTGCCCTTGTATTTGGAGCATAGATGTTCAGAATTGAAACATCTAGGTAGGTTTTTCCTTTGATGAATATAAAATGTCCTTCATCTCTTTTGACTAATTTTGGTTTGAAGTCTAGTTTGTTAGATATTAGAGTAGCTACACCAGCTTGCTTCTTCAGTCCATTTGCTTGGAAATCTTTTTCTAACCCTTCACTCTGGGGTAATGTCTGTCTTTTATGTTGAGGTATGTTTCTTGTCAAAGGATGGATTCTGTTTTCATATCCTTTGTTAGACTGTGTCTTTTTATTATTGGCAAACTGAATCCATTGATATTGAAAGATATTAATGGCCAGTGATTGTTAATTCCTGTTATTTTTGTTGTTGGTGGTGGTGGTGGTTGTGGTATATGTGTGTGTATTTTCTTCTGGTATGGGATTATCTATTGCTTGTGTTTTTGTAGGTATAGCTAATTTCCTTGGGTTGGAGTTTTCCTTCTAGTACCTTCTGTAGAGCTGGGTTTGTGGATAGATAGTAATTAAATTTGACTTTCTCATAAAATATCTTGTCTTCTTTATCTATAGTGATTGAAAGCTTTCTCAAGTATAGTAGTCTGCGCTGGCATCCATGGTGTCTTAGAGACTATAAGAGGTCTGTCCAGGCTCTTCTGGATTTTAGAATCACCATTGAGAAGCCAGGTGTAATTCTGATAGATCTGCCTTTATATGTTACTTGGCTTTTTTCCTTTGCAGACTTAATATTCTTTCTTTATTCTGTATGTTTAGTGTTTTGATTATTATGTCATGAGGGGACTCTTTTTTCTGGTCCAGTCAATTTGGTGTTCTGCAAACTTCTTGTACCTTTATAGGCATGTCTTTCTTTAGGTTGGGAAAGTTTTCTTCTATGTGTTTCATGAATCTTAATCAGTACTATGAAAAACCCAGAGCCAGATATTGGAGTAAATGCTAACAGATCAGAGAGACAGAGAAACAAGTCAGTAGAGAAACTTCTTACACTACTGAATCCTTGGGCCAAAAAAAGGTAGATTCAGTCTTCACAAATCCTCAGGCTGAATGCCTCTGAGTCCTCAGCTAAAAAGGGAGAGGTGACTCCTGTCTCCTCCCACCTTATATTCCTCTCCATGCCCAGCCATATCACTTCCTGACTCAACCTTCCTAGTGTTGGAATTAAAGGTGTGTAATCCCAAGTGCTGGGACTGAAGGCATGCACCACTACTGCCTGGTCTCTATGGCTAACTCTGTGGCTGGCTCTGCTCTCTGATCTTCAGGCAAATTTAATTTTTTAGAGGATACACAAAATATCACCACATCTATGATTTTGTTGAATATATTTTCTGAGCCTTTGAGCAGGAATTCTCCTTCTTCTATTCCTGTTATTCTTAGGTTTGGTCTTTTCATAGTGTCCTAGATTTTCTGGATATTTTGAGTTACCAATAATTTAGATTTAGCATTTTCTTTGACCCAATGAATCTGTTTCCTTTATTATGTCTTCAGTGTCTGAGGCTCTCTGGTCCATCTTTGTGTTGATGGTGATGCTTGGATCTGTAGTTCTGTTCACTTACCCAGGTTTACCATTTTCAGAATTCTCTCAGCTTGTGTTTTCTTTATTGCTTCTATTTCCATTTTCAAATCTTAAACAGCTTTATTTGTTTCTGTCAACTGTTTGTTTTTTTTCTTGCTTTTCTTGACATTTTTTAAAGAGATTTATTGATTTCCTTCATTTTTTTATTGTTTTTTCCCATTTCTTTTAGGAACTTTTTCATTTCCTCTATAAGGACCTCTATCATCTTCATAAGGTTATTTTGAAGGTCATTTTCTTGTGCTTCAGCTGTGTTGGAATTTTCTGGTCTTGTTGTCATAGGATAGCTGGACTCTGGTGGTGACATATTACTCTTTTTGTTTTGATTTTTCTTACAGTGGCAATGAGGCTTCTGGGTTTGGGATGACTGTAGGTCTAGGTGCTGATTCCTGTGTGCCTTTGTTGAGTGGGTCTTTTGTTCTTTGGTTTCTGTCTCCTCTAAGTAAGTGGCCAGGGTTCTGGTGACTGATGAGTCTTCAGGTCCAGTAGGGTGTTTCTGCTGGGGCCTGGGGTCCTTTGATCCTGTTTTGTCTCTGCTAAAGCTGAAGTCTTCTTGGGTCTTTAGTAAAACCTGAGTCTTCTGAAGAACCCAAGACTAGCCTGGCTTGAAGGAGAGCTGCTGGGGCTATTTTTCCTATTGGCATTAACTATACCTGGGCCTATGGTATCTGTTATTTCAGCTGATGTGGACTGTGTCTGGGCCTATGGAGTCTGCTGGAGTTCTGGAGAAGGGCCCTTTGTCGACGGGTGATGGGTGTGATCTATGCTTCAGTGGTGGAAATCCCCTGGAGGTGAGGGCAAGGCCCAGCAGCAGCAGGGTCAGAGATAGGCTGGTATGAGCAATGGCCTCGAGAACCGTCTGTGTAAAGGGGCGGTTACAGGTAAGTTGCTCACCTGTTCTGCCTTGTGTGGTCTGGGCTTGCTTAGCTCAGAAGTCTTCTGGGGTAGAGGGGAGGACCCAGCCATAGTGCCAAGGACTAGTTTTGATGGTCTGGGCTTGGGAAAGTGGGTATAGAATCCAGGGAGGGGTGCAGTTCCACTGGTAGGCAGGTCATACCCATTCTGGCTGCTGTGTGCTGTGCCTCACTGTCAAAAGTCTGCTGGGACTGGAGTTGGGGGCCCATCAGCAGCAGAGTCAGAGATGAGCTGGGTTGGCCTTGGCCTGGGGGAGGGTCACTGTGGACAGAATGGAGGAGTAGCGGTCACACAGTTCAGCTGCTGGGGGGGGGTCTTCTGGGATTGGGAGGAGGGCTCAGCAGTGTGGCTGGGTACGAGTTGGGGCAGGATGACCTTGGGGAATCCGGCATGCACATTGTACAAAGCTTAACATTCGGGTTAATACCAATAAATGAATAAAAATGTCTAAAAAGAAAGCAGTAGAAAAATAAAATACCTCCCGGTGGTGGGAGCACATGTCTTTAATCCCAGCACTCTGGAGGCAGAGGCAGGTGGACCTCTGTGAGTTCAAGACCAGTCTGGTCTACAGAGTGGGTTCCAGTTCCAGGATAGCCAGGCTACACAAAAAAACCCTGTCCAAAAAAAAAAAAAAAAAAAAAAAAAAAAAAAAAAAAAAAAAAAAAAAAAAAAAAAAAAAAAAAAAAAAAAAAAGATAAATTTTACATCTGTATCTCTTCTAGAGCACCCTTGTTTTCTTTTCTCTTGTGATCAAACACTGACCAAAACCAACTAGGGGAGGCAAGGGTTTATTTTAGCTTACACCTCCACGTCACTGTCCATCCTCCAGGGACACCTGGAGGAATGCTGCCCACTTCCTTGCTCATCTCCCTTTCTTATAGACCCAGGCCCACCTGCCATGGAGGCCACTATCCACAACCTTCTCATATCAACTAACAGTCAAGCAAATGCTCACAGACATGCGGATGGGCCCATGTGATGGAGATGGTTCCAACTCTTTGCAGGTTAGAGTCAAGCTGACGAAAGCTATGGCACAGGGCTAGGCTGGCTCTCTCACTGCTGGGTGGGGGCAGCTGTAAGGTGTGTCTCCTGCTCAGCTTCATGATCATGAGGTGGAGCAGATATGCAGCGGGCTGCGTTGCTCAGGTAAATGTTCAGTAAATTATGGGTAAGAAATTCATTGTATATTTTCACTTCCTACTTACAGTGAGTTGTCAGGGATAACCGCATATTAGTGTTTTGTTGTTGTGACAAAATCCCTAATGTTAACAACTTCAAGTTATTTTAGCTCATGAGCTCAGCGGTGTCAGTCCAGCTACTTGCTGTACTCTTATGGGCCTGTGGTGACACAGAACATGATGGAAGGAGTAGATCTGCTCACCTCATAGCAACCAGGAATCCAAGAGTGAGAAGGAAGGACCATGCTGGAATGTCCCTGGTGACCTACTCCCTGTATTGGACCTGCTTCTAATAGCCCATTTGGTAAGAGTCTCATCAATGAAGTAATCCATAGTGAATTTAGCACCACCACAACCCAGTCACCACTCAATACCAATTGGAGACTAAGGCATCAACTCCTAAGGCTATATTTATAAGCCATAGGGAATGGCAATCCTTGAGCCAGTGAGGGCTTGGGTAGAAGGTGGATGGAATATATAACTGATTGGTCAGTCCTTGTTCATGTAGGACTAGGGCTGAGAATGGAATGGTGTCCTAGAGCATGGTGGTACCTGCCTATAACCTGATACTCTGGAGGTGGAGTCAGGAAGACTGAAGTACAAGGTCATCCTCGACTACATAGAATCTTAAGACAGCCTGAGCTGCATGATGCCTTGTCTCAAACAGCAGAGCTGAAGAGATGTATCAGGGCTAAGAGCGTTGACTACTCTCATAGAGGACCCTAACCATATGGTAGCCCACAACTCTCTGAATGCTAGTGCTGAGGAATCTGGCACCCTCTTTTGGTCTCCAAGGGCACAGCATTCATGCATATGGTACACAGACAGACCTACACACAGACAAAAGACCCATAGGCCAAATATCAGTCAAATAACAAGCAGCAAGCTAGGGAGCATGGTTCTCCAGGGGAGGTCAGAGGAGTGTGATCTGGAGGAGCAGATGAGAGGGGACATAAGCAGCGTCTACACTAGGTGACAACAGAGGACAAGGGTATAGACAGAGAGCAGTGAGGATTGAAGATGTGTTCAAAACAAAGGGAAAGGCCAACATTGAAACCCTGCATTCTTTGGCTTTTTACAGTTTGTAGATAAAGAAGGTAGATCATAAACTATTCAGTGTTCCAGGATGATAAATGGTGCAGAGCAGAATAAAGAAAGTACTGGGGTGTGGGGAACAGGATGGCTCTTCTTAATCAAGTGCCCAGGGAGTCTGAACTTTAGGGAAGAGGACTTGCCACATACACAGGTCCTGGGGCAAGAGTGTGCCTGGCATGTACAGTAGCATCGGAGGCCATGGTCTGGAGGGGAGGGGAGATGTGCTAGAGGATGAGCAAGGGACAGCTGGCAGGTGATATAGGGATGGATTTCCGGGATCTCACAGGTCTTTGTTCCATTTGTGATAAGAAATCACTGGCTGCTTTGAGTAAAGAGTGGGTGTAAGAGTAGTTAGATCCCTAACTAAGGTGTAGGGATCGGGTCATTCCGTCTGCTGAGAAAAGCTGGGCAGCTGCAGACGGACCCCAAGGAGAAGGCAGGGCTCAGATAGGCTTGGTGGAGGAAGTCAATGACTGGGGACTTTTCCTGAGCTGACTCTGTCCCTCCCAGTATCCATTTCTGTCTGGTCTTGTACTTGGCATTTCTGGTCAGGAAGCAGTAGCCACATACCATCTCATCAGCCCACAGTTAAGGAAGGGCAGGGCTTGGCACAGTTGGCTCAGGGTTAAATGACTTTGGCCCTTCCAGAAGGTTGCAGAAGTTAATTGGGGCCTGGTGCCACACCCTGCTTTGTGATTTATGGTAGAAAGCCCCAGTAACTCTGGCAGCCATCCTAAAGCTGTGGGCGGAAGGAGGCCTGGGGGGTGAGGACTCTTCTTAGGCCCTCATGGAAGCTGAGACATACCAGCTATCCATTATCTGGGCTGATCTGCTTCATTTAGCCAGTGATTAAAGCAACCATTTGTCATAAGAAGCTGAGTAACATGACCTACATGCCTATGGCATGGTAGTCAGAGCCACCCAGCTTACAAGCCTCCTTCTGGTAGTCAGGTCCAGGGCCAGCCTCACCCTAGGTGATACCAATATACTCCCACAAAGTTCAGTGTGGGAGCCAGAAAAGAGGGTAGTCACCCCTAACCCTCCATTCATCATTTCTTCCAACCACATCTCTCCAGGGTAGAATCCTTGCTGGGCTATGGGTGACCCTGGAACTCCTTTGATTGATGGCTTAGGCCCCCACTGTGTGTTGACTAGTAAACGCCATTGCCATTTGTATCTAAAGGAATGAAAATTGTTAGTCATTTGGTTTTGGTGATTAAAGAAAAAAAATGAAGATGAATGGTGGGTTGGAGGGAGTTAAAAAAGTAATGGACTTCCTTAGGCAGCTGTGGGGAATGAGTTTTGAGATAGGCTGTTTATAGTGGCTTAGGTGACAGGCTTCGTAAAACACTCTGTTACTGAAACAAACTTCCCACAGAAGTGCTGTCCTGCTTAGAACTCTGAAGCATGAATCTTCAGGAACTCAAATGTATTTTTTAAACTTTATTTACTTTTTATTCCATGTGCATTGGAGGTTTGTCTGCATGTATGTCTGTGTGAGGGTGTCGGATCTCCCTAGAACTGGAGTTACAGATAGGTGTGAGCTGCCATGTGAGTCCTGGGAATTGAACCTGGGTTCTCTGAAAGAAAAGCCAGTGCTCTTAACCTCTGAGCCAGCTCTCCAACCCATTGGGATTTTATTTTTTTAAGCATTTTTTTGTTTTGTTTTTGAGACAAGATTGGCCCCATAGCTCAGGCTTATTTTGAGTTTGAGATTCTTCTACCTCAGCTTTCCCAAGTGCTGAGACTGCAAGTTTCCGCCACCATCCTCCGCACACACATTTAAGATTTTCTATGAGAAATGAATGGGTACATTGATTTTTGTTTCTCTGCTTGCATTCTTCCCGATGCCCACCAGAGGGCACTCGACTGCTCAGGAGGATCAGCTGTCAGCTCCTCTCAGGCTGTAGAAACTCACCCAGTGTTTTTGCAGACCCGAGTTAGATCAGAAAGGGAAGCATTACCTGTTCCATTATCAGCTTGAAGGGGAAGGGTTATATAAACATCTGGATCCATCGCTGGGAAAACACAAATTCCATTCTGAGGAGCTTGTGAGGGTGCACATTCCACTTTCTGTTTTTGCCTTTGCATAGATTTGCTCTCACAGAGAAAAGAACTAGAGTCTGGTGTTGTTAAGAGCATGTCAAGAAATATTCATTTCCTGTCTCTGAACACACTAAGTGTCACAATAGAGAGATAAACAGCAACATTTTTTTTTAAAGTTTACAATGTGCCAGTTATCAGAGACCAGAGGAATCAGTTCAGTTACATATGGGAGCGTGTAGCAAATGTTTGAGAGCAGATCATCGACCCCGCCCCTCAGGTCCTGCTGTTTCCTGTTCACAAATGTTAGTATTGCAACTCACATCAGCTTATTTTTAGGCTGGATACAACTTGACTGGTATAAAGTACTGAGCAGTGGGCATGGGAACTATATGATTTACAGCCTTACTGATATTTGCAAGAACAAATTTATTGGAAGCAAATCAGCTTTAGAATGGGGCAGAAATGCCCACAGGTTCCAATGGGACACTTCAAATTTACTATGTGTACAGTCCTGAGTAGTGAAGTAACTTCCATTAGCACAGACTATGCCCAAGAGGCAGATCTGTTCACATAAAGGGTTAGGGATTGATGAAGGAAGGAGGCTGTTCTAGAATGGACAGTCAAGGAATATAACAGTTAATGTCATGACTGAATCTTGGCTGGGTCCTGATCTAGAAAACTAGATTATTTCAAGCCTATTTGAGATCAATATTGAAATATCATATGCAAGATATCATATGACTATGCAAGAGTATAGTCAGGTCTTGCAAGTGGGAATTCAGGCTGGAAAAAAGGTCAGTTGGTAAAATGTTGGCTGAGTAAGCATAAGGACCAGAGTTCATACACACATACTCAGCACCAAAAAAAAAAAAAAAAACAAAAACAAAACAAACAAACAAACAAACAAAAAACATGCAGGGCACAGTGGTGTTGCCTGGAATTCCAGCTCTGGGAAAGTGGAAGCAGAATGCCTGTGCCTTGCTGGTGACCAATCACAGCCAATCAATCAGCAAGCTCCAAGTCCCCGTGAAAAGCCTTGTCTCAGAAACAATGTAGACAACTCCCAAAGAATGATACCTGAAGAATCATTTGCATGTATACACACACACACACACATACACACACACACACACACACACACACACACACACACACACAGAACTGTCTTTCTTAGTTTGGAGGCTGTGAAGGTTAAGATGGATAGGCCAGGAGGTCCATGCTGTGGCTGCTTGTTCATTTTAGCCAGCTGCCTTTTCATGTGTCTTTACATAGTAAAGTCAATTTGGTGGAGAACATCTCAAGCCAGCCAAGCATTCAAGCTCTGGCAAGGTTGTTATTCTCTCTTCTTACAGGAAGAGAGAGAGAGAGAGAGAGAGAGAGAGAGAGAGAGAGAGAGAGAGAGAGAGAGAGAGAAAGAGAGAGAGGAAGGAGTAATTGAGGGGAGAGGGGGAGGAGGAAATGAGGAAAGGGAAGAGGAAAAGGCAGAACAAGAAGAAATCCAGAGGTCAGGTCAAGAAATCCAGCGGTCAGGTCAAGAAATCCAGCGGTCAGGTCAAGAAATCCAGCGGTCAGGTCAAGAAATCCAGCGGTCAGGTCAAGAAATCCAGCAGTTAGGTCAAGAAATCCAGCAGTTAGGTCAAGAAAGGAGGACAGGTCAGCAAACACAAAGTAGCCATAACTGCTAAAAAGATCAGCAGAATAAAGAAAGACCAATTACTAGGTGCTAGAACAGAAAAGTTATCTGAAGGGCAAGATCCATCCATTGAAGACCCAGGATGGTAAAACAGGCAAATTCATTAGAAAGGAGATTTCCTTTACAGGGTGCTTCTGTGTCTCTTTAATGCAGTCCCTCATGTTGTGGTGACCCCCAATTGTCTCTCAAGTGGGCCGAGGTAAGGAGACTGAGTGGTGTATGGGATTAAATTACAAAATGGCGTGTTTCCTGCATGCAATTTAAGCTGCAACAAGGCTGGTTCCTGAGCCTCAATGTAAGAAACAAGCTGCTTATGGTGGATTTAAAGTTTTTATTCTCACAGGCGAAAGGGAACAGACTCAAAGAAGGCTTCTTAGTAACAGCAGCATTTTCTTGGGAAAGCTCCATTTACTGGAGGCAAGCAGAGGCATGGCTTTTTTTAAAGTGAGACTTCCCTGAATCAGCCTTAGAGGCAAAACACTTGTAAACTTTTTTTATTTATTTGCCTCAGTATTTACCTGGAACTGGAACTACAGACAGTTGTGAGCTGCCATGTAGGTGCTGGGAATTGAACCCTGGTCCTCTGGAAGAGCAGTCAGTACTCTCAACCAATAAGCCATCTCTCCAGCCTCACTTGTGAATCTTTTAAGAAGAGGCCCTGCTACCAAATACTTAAATGAAGTTCATGAGCAGCACATGGCAATGCTTTATTTGGTAATTATACAAACCCTAAAATTTCCCAGAGTAGTAATTGTAGATCCTATCAGTACCTTGGCTAAAAGGTGCACAGTTTTATCCAGTAAAGCAGATGATTAGAGAACTTGGGGTTGAAACAATCTCAACCTATTCTCAAACTTTAAATGAGTAAGAAATTCGGCTTGCTGGCTTGGAGCCAGGTGTGGAATGCAAGTGCCTAGTGGGCCCCTTTTGGTAAGCAGAACTGGCACTGGGGGATGACTAAATTTTATGAAGCTAGACTAGGAGCTGGGTGCAGCCAGCCAGCCATCCTAGCAAGCCTTTAATCTTCAGCCACACCTTGGCAGATTAAATGTATGGTCAGAAACAGAAAGTAATAAAGGGAGCTGGGTGGAGTCAGCCACTCTAGTGAAGCCCTTAATCCTTAGCCAAACCTTGGCAGATTAAAGGTGTGATCAAAACCAGAAAGAAATAGAACTGGGTGGATCAGCAACCCTAGCCAAGCAAAGGTGTGGTCAGAAACAGAAAAGGTAAGAAATAAACAGTAGAGACAGATTAAAAACAAACAAAAAATCAAAACAAACCTGTAAATGGTTTAGGGTATGTTTAAAATATTCAAAGGCTTGAGAGAAAAAAGAAAAAAGGATAGAGAAAGTTCTTTAAAAAAGAAATAGTAATAAGCCACATAAAAATGGAAAATACAAAGGGTGTCTGGATATTGTATGTTATTTTTATCATTAAGGGTTTTTTTAAAAATTAAAAATGAAGTAGTAAAAGCTGCTAAAAGCCATTTGATTACAAATGTTCCTGGATCAATTCAAACTATATATTTTATAAATGAGTTGACTTTAAAATAAAAATCAAAAGATATACTACTTTGGAGAAGAGGTTTTCTTTTTATTTCTACAGAAAATGAGAAGCTGTGGATTTATTTCCAATTAAAGAAAATAAAAGTTTGATTGAGGAAAACCCCCCTGAAAAGTTTCCAGTGAAAATGGATGGCCTAGATGATTCAGCATTTCAGAGCACCTCTGTTGCAGTTTCCTCTGAGCTCTACATCCAAAACTACTTCAAGGAGACTGGCTAAGATTATTCAGCCTTACAGACTACTCCACTAAAGACTTGTCCATAATCCTAAAATTTTCTTTGTATCCCCATGAGATTGCCAGCACCACCATTCAGCAGAAGGTAGCCTAGAAGACTCTACCTACATTCCCAAAAAATAGATTATAGATGTTTTTGTTTGTTTACAGTGTTGGTTATAAGTTGTAATGGGGGAAAAAGGATATTTGATTTGGGGGGTTTCTTATTTAAAAAAGTAAAAAAGGGGAAATGTGGTAGGATTGTATTCTGTTCCATTATAAATAATTGTCCTGCCTATTGGTTTAATAAAAATGCTGATTGGCTGAAGGCAGACAGGAAGTGTGGGCAGGGCTACCAGACTAAGAAAACTCTGGGAACATCTCAGAACAGACACAAATGCTACAGAGTCACTGCTACAGAGCTGCCAGGAAATGCTGAGGAAAGTTAAAATGCTGCTCTGAGAAAAGGTACTGATCACATGACTGAACAGAATAAGAATAATGAGTTAGTTTATTAGTTTAAGAGCTAAGAGCAGGACTGAAGAGATGGCTGAGCAGTTAAGAGCACTGACTGCTCTTCCAGAGGACCAGGGTTCAATTCCCAGCACCCATATGGCAGCTCACAACTGTCTGTAGTTCCAGTTCCCAGTTCCAGGCAAACACCAAGGCAAATAAAAAAAAAGAGCTAAGAGTAAGAGCTAGCTAGCAATATGCCTGAGACCTAGGCAGATCAGCAAGAAATTAATATAAGCATCTGTGTGATCCTGTGAGACTGCATGTGTTTCTGCCAGACTGCCAGTTAAACCTCTAGTCTAGACCAGAAAATCCAGGCCAGAAACAAAATACAAAACCCAACCATAAAATTTGTTACTCCTTCATAACTTTAATTTTGTTCCTGTTATGAATCACAATGTAAATATATAATTTTCAGGATAGCCAATATGTAACCCATATGAAAGAGTCATTCGATCCTCAAAGGGGTCATGACCCACAGGTTGCCCTGTTCATCATCACAGGTGCCTGGAGAATAATTCAATCTAGTCCCAAATAAACAGTGTACTACCTTGAGCTGGCAGAAGATTCTGGGCAGTGGCCACATGCTTCTCTTTTGAAGGCAACGCAGCATGCAAGAATTGCAGGAGTCCTTCCTAGAAGTTTGATGCTGAAGTGAAGCAGTATATAGTAGGGTCAATGTGAACGCATGGAGCTCTTGAATAGACCACACCTGAAACTGTGAAGTCTAGATTGCCATGGAGACCCCAGGACACTGGAGATGCAGGAATGTGGGACACCAGCCAAAGGAGATGTTAGACATTTACTGGAAAATTCAAGAGAGTCAATGTGTGCTGCAGGTGGCAGTGTTGTGAGGGACAGGGCTCCCAAGGAGAGGAGATTCAAACTCAGATAATTCCACCATGAGATTCGGGGCCTGATGTGGAGTTGTAGGGTGTAATGTGGGCCCTGCTCCGCTTTTGTTTCTGTTGTGTTTCGATTCTGCTCTTAGATTCTTGGTTCTTCTCTCTCTTCCTACATTTCCTATTTGGAACAGCGGTGATATCAGATGTATGCAACTTTTTAAAATCCTTTTCAATTTAATTTTGGTTTTATAATTTGTTTTTTAAATAATGTTTTAAATGGGGCTCACAGTTAAGAAGAAGTAACTTAAGTCTCAGAAGACACTGGAGTTTTGAATACTCTTTGAAGTTGGTTTGGAAGCATTCTACATTATGAAGTGACTCTGTAACTGGCTGGGGGGCTGCTCCCTGGCATCCTCCTCCTCTCTCTTTTTCTAGCTCCTCTTCTCTAGCCTAGACTTTTTCTCACATTTATTCTTCCTGCCTGGTAGCCCTGCCTATTCCTCTCCTGCCTAGCTATTGGCCATTCAGCTTTTTATTAAACCAATCAGGTGTTTTGGCAGACAAAGTAACACAGCTTCACAGAGTTAAATAAATGCAACATTAAAAAAATGCAACATATCTTTGCGTCTATCATTAAACACATATTCCACAACATAAATTAATATAACACACCTTCGACTAATATTCCACAACAGTTCTCTGTCTTTCCCTCTTATCTCCATTCATTCGTTCATTTTGAGACAGGGTCTTACTCTGGCCAAGGCTGGCCTTGAATAGCAATGATTCCTATTTCAGCCTCCCAAGTACAGGGATTGCAGACATGCGCAACCATGCCCAATTTTCTATTTCTTTTTCTATAGATCTGGTTATATGGACACTAAGCACTTAACATTTTAAAGGCTTTAAATCACAGAAGAAAGTGATCTCCATAAAAATAAAGTCAACTAGCAGATTGCTCCTGTGGCTAAGGATACAATGTCAGCATTGAAAGAGAGAGAGGCTATTTGCAAGCATTATGTCATGTTCAAGATGCTGTTTGATTACAAAAGAAAATGGATTCTCTTCCAGCCTGGAAGAGTGTCAGTATTGTATGTGAGTTGCTTTTCTTTAAGCCACAAATATTCAATGATCTATAAGCTATTTCTAACTTTTAAAAAATTGCTGTTGTCTGAAATTTTGTTTTTTTAAACTATCCATTTAGCAATTCACCTACTTAGGTGAATACCCAAACCTAGGGGTTGTGGAGAACCACTGTAATGACGCAGAAAGGACAGTCATGACATCATCTTCCCAGAGCAGTGTTTCTCAGATCTATGGTTTCTGATGCATCTGAAGACCATTGCTGTTGGCTTCTGAATTACAATAGAAAAATTCCTGACATAAAGTGACCGAAGGGTATTTCCTAGGGGTTTTACTGTGAAGAGACATCGTGACCATGACAACTCTTATAAAGGAAAGTATTTAATTGTGGTGGCATGCCTATCGTCACAGCAAGAAGCATGGCAGGCAGCATGCAGGCAGACATGGTGCTAGAGTAGGGGCTGAGAGTTCTACATCTGGATCTGCAGACAACAGGAAGTGAATTGTCACACTGGGCGCGACTTGAGCACAGGAGAGCTCAAAGCTCACCTCCATAGTGACACACCTCTTCCAACAAGGCCACACCTCATAGTAGTGTCACTCCTTGCTATAGGCCAAACATGCAAACATGAGTGTCTATGGGGGCACATATTCAAACCACCAAGGGAGGAAAGAGTCATTTTGCTCATGGATTTGGTCTATGGGGTGATAGGTGAGAAGGCTTCCCATAGGTTCATATGTTTGAATGCTTGACCCACCAAGTTAGTGGAACTATTTTGCATGAATCAGGAGGTATGACCTTGTTGGAGAAGATGTGTCACTGAGGGTGGGCTTTGAGATTTCAAAAGCCTGCACTAGGCTTAATCTCACTCTCTCTGCCTACAACTCATATCAGATGTAACACCTCAGCTACTGTTCCAGTGCCATGCCTGATTTCCTGCTACCATAATTCCTGCCATAATAGATAGTCAAGGCCTAACCCTCTGAAACTGTAACCTAATCCCTAATTAAATGCTTTGTCTTATAAGTTGTTTTTGTCATGGGTCATGGTGTTTTATCTTAGAGAT
This sequence comes from Sigmodon hispidus, assembly GCA_004025045.1. Classification (NCBI taxonomy): domain Eukaryota; kingdom Metazoa; phylum Chordata; class Mammalia; order Rodentia; family Cricetidae; genus Sigmodon; species Sigmodon hispidus. The sequence continues at coordinate 121,213 of PVIH01004646.1, forward strand.
ACAACAGTAGCTAAGATACATGACAAAGAGGGCCTAATGGAACACAGTTGTCAACCCATGTTAGCCACAAAGTAGGATGAGCTCTGGAAGGAAAGCAACAGAGCAAATTACATACCTCAACCATCTCCAGCAAGGTAATTCTTCTAGCCACGGCACAGCTCCTATAATCTAGTCAATGTTGAAATTTTTACATTTCTATTTATTTATTTAGTGCGTGTGTGTGTGTGTGTGTGTGTGTGTGTGTGTGTGTGTGTGTACATTCATGCATGTATATCATGGCATGGCACACATGAGGAAATCAGAAGACAATTGACAGTTTCTCCTTCTACTATGTGGGTTCTGGAGTTCTAAGTCTAGGTCATCAGGGTTGGTAGCAAGCACTCTTGGTCACTGAACTATCTCACCAGCCCATCTTCTAGGTATTTCTTAATCCAACCAATTTGTCAATCAAAATTGGTCATCATAATTATTAACAATTGACTAATTGCTCATTTAATATCCTTCATTAAGTCCATTGAGTTAAAAATGAAAAGCTAAATGCCTACTTTGATCTCACTATAGAGGAAGTCTTTGATGTCTCAATTCTATATTTTGTAAGCTGTTAACTAGTTGTGTAGTGTATACTAAACCAAGAGTCTAATCAGCAGTACAGATACAAGGCTCCATGCTTCATGAAGAGTTTGGGGAAAATAGCTCCAGGGAGAAAACAGATTCATTGATTCCCTTCTTTCTGTTAAGATATTTGAGAGGATGTGAGAGATTAAAATTGATTTGTATAAATAACTTATGCGGACCAAAAGAAGAGCTTTCATTACTGGATGGGGCTTGTATTTGAGTTCTGAGCACTCACAGGGATCATAGGTCTGCGACATGCCCTGGCAAAAAAGACCTTTGAGGCAATTTTCTATCGATGTGTTTCAGAACTTTAGACTGGCAAACATCATAAAAATGAATGAGTGCTTTGGAAAGTGAATGTGCTTGCCACCATGCCCGGTGATCCGAGTTCCTTCCCCAGGACCCATAGTGGAAGGAGGGATCCTACTCCACCCATTCCCACATAAACACATATAAAAAGGGTTTCCTAAAAGGATTTCTTTTTAAATAGGTATCTTAGTTGCTTGTCCTTTGCTATGATAAAATGCCAACAATAGCAACTGCAGGGAGGGTTTATTTTGCCTCCCTCCATCATGGCAGGTAGTGAAGTTACCTAGCTGTTCCTGCCCTGTGAGCAATGAATGTTTGCTTCTGCTCAGCCCCCTTTCTCCATTTCTATAGTCTGGGGTTCCAGTCAGGAAATAGTGCCAGCCACAGTGGTCAAGCGAGCTCACCTCAGTTAATATAATCAAGATAATCCCACACAGGCAGACCCAGAGGGTTGTCTCCTAGGTGACTGTAGCCTGCTTAAGGTAATGATTAGCTCTAATTTGCATAACAGGTAAAGTCTAGGATGGATTATTTTCTAAACTCAACATTTTATAACCATATGCTGTTCTTTGCAATCGCCCCCACATTTGTTGCTCTTTAAAGAGGCCATCCTGGTTTTTTGCTCAACTGTCATGGTTCCCCCTTCACAGAGCTTACTGGTTAGTTGAGAGATGGACAGTAGTCATGGCAGCTCCCAAAGAAGCAGCACATTGCACTGCAACAAATTGTTTGTGCTGAGAGGAAAGGAAAAATAGTGCAATGCCCCATCCTGCAGTCTTCAGGTATTTGAAGAACACCCTGCGGGGATCTTAGAGACTGCTGTGTCAGACACAACCATCATGAGAAGTTTGGTCTCTTCATGTTGGAAAACCAATAGGAAATCTCAGAAGGGTTGAACTCAACAAAAGCAAATCTGTGTCATCAATAAAGGAGGAAGAAATGATAGCCACTCATTTCTTTCCCACCCCACCAAACACCTCAACTCCCAACCCCCCCCCCATAGTTGTTCTGTTTTATTCTTTTGGCCCTTTGGGAGGTCCACCACCCAGCTCCCAAATAAATACACACAAAGGCTTATTCTTACTTTAAAATACCTGGTCTTAGCTTGGCTTGATTTTAACCAGCTTTTCTTAAATTATCTCCATCTATCTTGCTTCTGGGCTTTTACCTTTCTTTATTTCTCTATTTTTTTTTATTTCTTTCTTATTCCATGGCTGACTGTATGACTGGTGTTTTCTCCCTTCTTTCTTTTTTATTTCTTGATCTCCTCCCAGATTTCTCCTATTTATTCTCTCTGCCCGCCATCCCCACCTATTCTTTCTCCTGGCTCACCCTTGGCCATTCAGCTCTTTATTAGAACAATCAGGTATTTTAGACAGGCAAAGTAACAGTTTTCTTAGTCTGGTAGTGCTGCCCATTTCTTCCTCCTTTATTGACGACACTTTCTTTCTGCCTTTGGCCAATCAGCATTTTAATTAAACCAGTAGGCAGGGCAATTATTTACAATGTAATAACATAATCCCACTACAGTGACTCCCAATCATAAAATTATTTTTGTTGGGGCTGGAGAGATGGCTCAGTGGTTAAGAGCACCGTCTGCTCTTCCAGAGAACCCGGGTTCGATTCCCAGCACCCACATGGCAGCTAACAACTGTCTGTAGTTCCAGTTCCAGGCAAACACCAAGGCAAATAAATAAATAAAGTTTAAAAAAAAATATTTTTGTTAATACTTCATAACTTTAATTTTGCTACTGTTATGAACTGTAATGTAAGTGTCTGTGTTTCCTGATGGTATTAGATGACTCCTGTGGAAGGGTCATTTGCTCAAAGGGGGTTGTGACCCATGGGTTGAGAACCACTGCTCTGGCTCCTCCCTCCCTGGAAGTCTCCTTTTATAGCTCCTAACCCATATCTAATCTATGGCTTGCTTTCTCCTCTCCAGCCTTCAATTACTCCAAAACTCATTCAGTTTTCCAGCTATCATTAAATTCATGGAATTGTCTCTTGCTGCCCTCTGGTTGCCCCTACATCTGCTCTCCACATGTTCTAAACTCCAGTGGCAATGTGTGCCACCTCTCTCTAAAGTCTAGGGATCCAAGATAAATGACCTTGCCCCTAATTGTGGCAACTTAGTCCCTGGCTTTCAACTCTTTTAGGTGTATTCAAAGTCCCAGTGACTTACTTCTGGCCACTGAGACATTCTGCCATTTCTTCTGGTGAAAAGTAGTCTTGCCTATCAAGAGAACCCTGGAAAACATTTTTATTTTGTATTTTGCTAGACCTTGGAACTCTCTTGGATGCAGCCATTTTACTAAAAGCCACACCATGAGAAGTGCGGTGCCATTATTTTGAGCCTATCTCACACCATAAAAAACCCCCTTGCAATACAGAGTTGGTGGCTGGTTGCCATATGCAGGAAGAAGCATTCTGGCATTGGAATTATGTGTCTGGGTAGTCAGTGTGAGGTGGGCAGGTGGATGCATGCACAAAACAAACTTAATGGAGAGATCTGCACTGAGGAATGTGTGTGAGTCAACTCTGAACAGTGAACTGGGAAAGTCAGAAATCAGGGACAGTCTCAGAGGATGACAGCAGCTCTGGGAGAAACCAGGCTAAAGAGATTCCAAAGGAGATTTTCTGTGGCCAAGGAAAAAAAGACTTCCGGCTCTCCTTCCGTTTATTTTAAGACCAGTACTAACAGTACCAGAACATTCTTAAATGTATCCAAACTGATGAGAGGAAGCTGCTCATGGCTGTTTACAACTTGGGGAGGAAGTTGGATATCAGGACCAATCTTTGTGATCACCATCATTATTAGTTTGGCTTTCTGCCACTTAGTAAGTCATTTACCAGAATCTCAGTGGCAACCAGGATGGAAGAAGTAAACTGCTTAGACCGACTTCTCCCAAGTGGAAGGCACCCAATGTGGCCACAGAAAAGACCCAAGACCCTAAAAAAGGGGATGTGTGTTGGGGGGTAGGGTGGTGATGGACTAAAGGGTTTGGAGGCACCAAGTCCAACGGCAGCATTCACAGAATTGGGTAGATCAGGGAGAGGCCAGGAAAAGGTGTTTCTAAAGCCAGGGGAGGTTTGGGTTTTATTGAATTTGAAATGTGACCAATGAGAGGCATTTGAGTAGGAAAAGGTCACTAGTGTTTCAGGACAAAGTGAGAGCCTCATTCAGGTGTGAGCTACACTTTGCTCTGGGAGGTCTTGGGAGATTGTAGCTCCCTGGTTCTCAAGGCTCCCTAACAGGTCGGTGGAGGGGCTGGCTCCTACTGCTGTAGACACTAGCTCATCTGTCAGAAATGGGTGTGTGTCCTGAAGCAGAAGAATATGTCCTCCAGTGAGAATTCACTCTATACACTCAGAAAAACACAGAAAAGCTGTTAAATAATAATGTGCTTCTGGCTCTGACTAATGTTCAAAAAGAAACCAGCCTCCAACCACAAATTTTACTAACTTCTATAGGCTTATACACTTTGTTTATGCTGTCATCCTTAAATCTCTTTTAGATCCTGGACCCAGGTTACATTTTAAACAATTTAAAGAGACTATAGGCTGGAGATTTACACAGCAAAATGTTGTTAGAATTCCCCCCCCCCCTTTTTTTCCTGCCTACCAAGTGCTGGGACTAAAGGCTTGTACCACCATCACCCAGCTAGAATTATTTTGCAAGTATCAGTGCTGTTCTTTCCTAATAGTTGTTACCCTGGGTCATCCTGCTCACCTGGCAGAATTATACTTTCCTCCAAAGAGAAACGGCCAGTTCTTAAGGTTGTCCCTCTGCCTCTCTTGAACTGCCTGTTAGAGGCGCGTTCTCTGATACGGCAAAAGGCTTAATGGCCGGTTGTAAATTAGGGCTGTCTCTTTTGGTTATGGGCAATCCTCGGGAACAAACATTTATAGAATTATTTCTAACAACCCTGGTTAGTAAGTACTGATCACGGAGTTAGTTTATTAAGAAATCAGGCATAACATCAATTTTACTACTTCCAGTTTCTCCTAAATCACTGCCACCAAGGAGTGCCAACCCTCCCATTCCAGCTCCGAGTCCCCTACGTGGAGGTCCAGCTCTTCCCAGGGTACCAGGCCGCGCCCGGCAGAGACAGGAGCTAGCTAGCCGCAATCACTGCCAGAGAATGGCTCCAGTAGCTGCCGCATAAACCTCTGGGCAGGTCTCCATGGTGACTGGCACACGCCATGTCCAATGGCGGCCAGATGCCTGTTTGTTACTCTCCCCCACACCAACCCGCTCCCAACCTCCCCAGGGATGAAAGCTTCTTTGATTGACAGCTTGCTTGGGCGCTATTACGTAAGGGGAGGGACGAGAGCGGCCCCACCCGAGCAGTGCTGATTTGATTGGCAGGACGGAGCACCGACCCCTGCGCCTTCCGGAAGTACGTTTTTGATGGACAGCGAGAGACCCACTCGGCGCTGGCGTCCAAGCGGAAGATTCCAGGCTGGAGGCGTGTCCAGGGCGTGTCCCGCCGAGGGCAGGGCTGGGCGGGGCGCTGCGGGAGAGGAGCGGCAGGGGCCCGCCTGCGCTGCCGCGGAAGATGCTGTCGGGTCGCGGTGGTGCTCGACCGCCGGAGCTCCTCAAGGAGAGCGTCCAGGTGAGCGTCCTGCCTTTTGGCCGGTGGTTATCGACTCGTCGGGACCCAGGGGTGTTGTCCGAGGCCCGGCATTCGGTCCCCTGCGGAGCGCTAGGGACTCGGGCGACGGCGGCCGCGCGGGGACACGGGGGCGGGGCCGCACCTGTGCGCTCCAGGCACCTGCTGCGCGGCCTCTGCGGACAGGCGTGGAAGAAAAAGGAGGCGGGCTCGGTGACTCTTCGTCGGGCCTCCGGGCTAGCGCCTTGTCCCATAGCCCTGCCGAGGGGCTGCGACGAAGCCCCAGGCCCTCGGCCTCTGCTGCAGGCTCGCGGGCCCGGCCGGCCTCAAGTCAGTTTAGAAGCTAGGGCTGGGCACCAGCCTTGCATCACCTCGGGACAGGTTTGTCCAGATTCCTTACGTGCTCCGAGACGGGTCTGTGCCCCGGGCTAAGGTGGCCGGCCCAGGTAGCTGCCCGGCCGGGGCTGTTTACTTTTCCTTGGTTCTGCCTGGTGGTCTCTTAACGTTGCATTTGTTAACCGGCTATGCGGTGATACATTTGGTAGTGCCCATGATAGCTGTGTGTCACAGAGGGACGGCGGTAGCAAAGTCTCATTTGCCCTCTGCGGTGTCTCCATTGTCGCACAGGTGAAAATGCTAACCTCGCTCAGCTGTGCGGAGTAAAGTCACGCAAATCATTTTTTCTTCTCAGAGCCAAAGGAGCAGAAAGTATGGTGTTTTCTGAGAACAAGGATCGAGTTTTTCTTAACATTTGACATTACTATTGGACGATGTCATGCTATGCCTGTGGTAGAATGGCAAACTTGTAGTCTCTGAAAAGCTGGCTGTGGTTCCCTCTGCTTATGTTACTAATGGAACCATTTAGTTAACATTGCTGTGATGGATGGCACATGGTACCTCTTGGAGGAACTGAGGACAATGTACTGAATTTTTAAAGGCAAAAGATACAGACTTGAAAAGTCTGCTGCCAGCATATTTACAAGTAGGAAACACCAAGTCTCTGGAGGTGAAGGACCCCCGTAAAACAGGTGTACCTAGACAGTGGAGTGCTGGTCCTGAAAAGCCAATGTGGTTTTCATTTGAACCAAACAGGAACATACTCCCTCCCCCATTTTTGATATACTGTTGTGACAGTCACCTTTAAAAACAGGTTTATGAAGTCTATTAACTGGCTGCAAGTCAGCAGGTTAGTGGGGGAAGTAGGATCTCTGTCCTCCAGATTTAATTACTGGGTGACATTGTCTCCTGGAAAGCACAACAGCAGTTATAGGCACTGGCTGGGATGGTGGAGCTAGTACCCACCCATAGATGCTGTAGGCACACCAGAGAAAATAAATCACTGCTGATTTGAGACTTTGGCACAGCATTGCCTCTTAGGAATCTGAGGACATGTGGCTAAGTTTTGACCCTTTTCACCTTCAGCTTTTTACTGATAATCACAGCAGTTCAGATAAGGAGCACACTTTAACACAGCAGAGCCTCCGGGAGGCAGAGGGGAGACAGTTTACACGGCTGGGCTGGCTTCTTCTTCCTTTGAGTTTTTGTATATTTACTAAGTGACCTAAAGCCAAGACTTTGAAACCTGCTTTCTTATCCACTGCTTGACACTTCAAGCATGTTCATGAAATATCTCACTTGAACCCTCCCTGAATTTGTACATTCACAATTCCTTAAGTGCCTACTTCTACACGATTCCCATATTTTTTTTTAAGTTTATTAATGTATACAGCATTTTACCTGCATTGACTGCAGGCCAAAAGAGGGCGCTAGATCTCACTACAGATGGTTGTGAGCCACCATATGGTTGCTGGGAATTGAACTCAGGACCTTTGGAAGAGCAGTCAGTGTTTTTAACCTCTGAGCCATCTCTCCAGCCCCCAATTCCCATCTTTTTTAGTATTTTAAACAATCCCCCTTTGCCTATAACTTATACTCGCAGTACTTTAAGGCAGAGGCAGGAAGATTGGGAGTTTGAGGCCAGCCTGAGCTATATAGCTGACCAACCTGGGCCACATAATGACCCCTTTTTTTTTGTTTGTACGTTTTTTGGTTGTTTTTAAAGGGCAGTTTCTTGGGGTAATAGGAACAGGACTCCATCCACCCCCTTTCCCGATAGAGGCATGCTTGGTTTCTCATGTGTTTTCTTACTTCATTGGCTATTAGTTTTATACTTGACACAATTCATTCAAGAAGTTCCTAGTCACCCACCTTGACCCTGGGGACAATGACACAGCTTGTGAGTAGGTGGTTAAGAGCATCCTGAATACAGCCTTCCCATTAGTCAGATGCCTGGATACAGTGCTAGCGGCTATGGCTGTGTTTGTAAAGCAAAGCTGAATCTTGTTCTTGACTATTCTAAATGCTGGTCAGGAACTTGGTACACAGATAATGTTTTTGTTTGCTTGCTTTGTGTAAGTTAGCAGTTATCACTGTCTAATCCAAATTGGTCTCAAACTCTGGATCCTCTTGCCTCAGCCTCCCAAGTACTGGGCTTGGCATGCTTGGCTATGATGCACACTTCCATATAGGTGTCTGATGGGGTGAGAGGGCTGGAGCTTGAGGTAGAAAGGTGTGGAGAATGGATTTTTATTCTTAGAGCTCTCTGATGACATTCCCAGGCCTCTCAATCTGTGGACTGCTTGGCATGACGTGTGCCCCGGTGGTAGGCTCTGCCTTAACTGTTGGTGTTGGTATGTCGTGTCTTTCCATTTGTTTCAAGGCAGCGTGAATGCTGAGGACAGAAGAGTTTGATGCCCCAGCACTGAAGTTCTTTGTTTGGCGTACACGTTATGAACCCTTTGTGGAGCATGTCTGCAGGCTCTGTGCGCAAAGTAGGTACAGTCAATAAAATAGCAATTTTGGTAGAAAGAAAGAAAGGCTAGCAATCTCTGTCCAGGTTACCTGTAATCTTTAGCAAAACTTACCCGGTTTATTTCTGCGAAATCACTTTGTCCATTAAAACCAGTCTCTGAGGATGAGTTCACATCAGCAGAAGTTCTGATGAATCACTATGCTAAGATTATTTTATTTAGATTGTTATGTATACTTGATGAAATTTGTGACATATTCTGAATGTTTCTCTGTTGAAGTTTCAGGATTTGTTTTTTTAAAGAAGCTTCAGTCAAATCAACTAGGAGTTAGCTGTTAAATAAAGATCTAAATAAAACATCTTTCTTTACTTTTGAGAGATAAAATCTTGAAAGATAGCTTGAAATAGCCTGGTATTCTGTAGTCTAGGTTGCTTCAAACAGTAGTCTTGCCTTAGCCTATTGAGTATGTAATTTTAAGTGTGAGCTGTCATGCATAGTTTTATTATTATTACATATATAATAATTATATAAATTATATTTATGTGTGGGCTGGTAAAATGGCTCAATGGATAAAGGTACTTGTTGCCAAGTCTGAGTTTGTCTTCCAGCCTCTGTGTGTGCCATGGCACACATTCACCTCAAATAAATAATGTAATAAAAAAATCTCTTAAAAATATAATATTTTTCCTCTTAGGAAAGCTTAAAATATACAAGCAGTAATTTAAAAGCTCAATTTCACCTATAGGTCAACATCACTATTACCTTTTTTCCTATGCACATAATACAGAGCTTTTATACAACGAATTCGATAGCCTCTGTTGTATTTGAGGCTGGGAAGCTAGTTCTGGTCATTCTGAGCTCGTTGACTAAGGATAGTGTATGCTAGTGATGAAAGTGGGATTATAGGCTCATATGAGACCGAAGCATTGAGATAACACCTTCCATGCCTTGTTCTTATAACTGTGCTCACATCAGGGAGCAACTAATTTCACTCATCTATACTATTTATTTTGAGCTCCGTTTCTACAGTGTCTACATGTACGTTAGGCCTCTCTAATCTTGTTAAGGGCTTTTCTGTTGGTGAAAGGCTTGACTACATTGTTCTTATAGGATGCAGCTAATGGGATTCTTACTGCTTTAGTCATGCCTCAGTCATATTTGCTCCTTCTATGACCTGCCTTCTCAAGGGACGTGAAAGCATCTCGATCATGGTGTGAGAATTCCTGTGTAAATAGTAACTCTAGCTTACAAGCTAGGATGGAGCTCTCAGTGTGCTCTGTCTTCAGAGTTGCCATAAATGCTCTCACAATTTCATTCTGAACAGCGAGCTGAAGGTGAAGAGAAGACATTAGCAGGGGATGTGAAGACCAGTCCTCCACGAACTGCACCAAAAAAGCAGCTGCCATCTATTCCCAAAAATGCTCTGCCCATAACGAAGCCTACATCTCCGGCCCCAGCAGCGCAGTCTACAAATGGCACCCATGCTTCTTATGGACCCTTCTACCTGGAATATTCACTTCTTGCAGAATTGTGAGTCCTTCGCACATGGTTGGTCAGTTATTAATGGTTCTCTGAAAGTTAAGAATGAAATCCTGTCTTCTGATAGACTTATAAATTAATCTTAAGACTCAGACTTGTTTCCAGCATGCTCCACTTTGGAGAACAGGAAGAAAGGAAGGATTTTGAGAACATACAGTGGATTAGAAACTTGGTAGAATAATTTCAGCCTTCCTTTTTGTGAGACATTTCACTGGAAGAGGTTTCTGTATCAAGTGGGCAGAAGCTGGGTGGCATTTTCTTGGGTCGAATACATTGGGACGTTTGGGCTCCATTTTGGTTCTCAAGTTTAAGGAAGCATTCTGACAGGAGTAATCAAAGTAGGAAGGGTCAGGAAGCCACAGTGAGTGGATGAAGGAACTAGAAATACTGACTTGGAAGAAAAAAGCTTAAAAGTTTTATAAAATTACGTTTTATTTATTGTATAAGCATTGGTGGAGGTGCCAAGGCATAGGTGGACAACAGAGAGCATCTTCTAGTCTCATCTCTTCTATCATATGGGTCCCAGGGATTAAACTCAGGACATCATGCTTGGTGGCAGCTACCTGTACGAACTGAGCCATCTTGCCAACCCTCAGGAAAGTACTTATAATGTTGGCTTGTATATCGGAGGGTCTGTTATTAGAAGACACAGTTCGTACAACTCTCAAAGGTCCATAACAGGAGTGAAAGGTTGAGCTGCATACTTGTCACAAGCCCACCTTTGGATTGAAGGTATGCCTGCCTAAGGAGAACAGCAACATGTCTGCTGTGATGACACTGTGGTCCTCTTTGTAAACTGTGGCTGCCTTTTTAGCCACAGGTCGGTCCACCTTAGCTGAGGAAATGCTAGTCTCTCAGGCATTGAAGGAACTTATCTAAATCTCTGTCCCTTGAGTTCTTTAGAACTCAGGAGGTTGAGGTGGAATTCTCCTCAGAGAGGCTGAATACCAAGTGGCTTCTCACCTCTCATTACTTAGTTTCCCAGGAAAAGCCCTGTTGCACTTAAAAGCCCTTCTCCTCCTGGCTCCTCCTGCTATTTCCTGTCAGCTAGTTGCTGACTCAGCCTTCTGACCACCAGTGAATTTTATTTAATCAAACAAAGGTAACACATCTTTGCATCATTAAATGTTCCAGAGCATAAACAAAAGTAACACACTTTAAAATGATATTCTATAACAACACACCTAAGACCTAGAAGAGTTCAAGTACCATGTATTTTGGATCATTTGTTAAAAGGGGCAGAGATCCTGGAGAAGTCTTAATTTTCCATATTCTTCTCTTCAAAGCATCTTGACCATTCCTCCAAAGTGCTGATGCTGTAATGGTCAGAGGGAGTGAGGCCCCAGTGTAGTGCATCAGTGCTCTCTCTAGTCCTAGAATGGCTCCCTTGTGTTCTGTGGCTGAGCAGTGAGGTAGACAGGCTCCTATTGTGGGGGCTGAAAGTTGGCTGTGTGTTAAATACAAAACTGCCTTCTCTGACTGAAGTCTCTGTGAGTAGCTCTATCTGCTAGCCATGCTTCTGTAGACCTAGGTGTCAGGGACTTACTTGAACAGGTAAATGAATGGCTCTCCCTGGTACAATGTAGTAAGATCTGTATTGTGTTCAAGGTCAGCCTAGAGTACATAAGAAACTTAGAAAATGCTTATAATGTGAGGTATTTAGGGAATAAACAAGGCCCCAGAGGCTGGAGAAATGGTTTAGCAGCTAAGAGCATTTAATACTTTTGCAGATAACCCTGAATTCAGTTCCCAGTACCCACATGTAGCTCACAACCATTTGTTTCTACAGTTTCAGAGGATCTGATAACCCTTTCTGGCCTCTGTGGGGATTAGGGACTCACATGGTGCATTTACATACATGGCAGGCAAAATGCTCAAACATGTAAAAATTAGTCTTAAAGTCCCATAAACTACTTCTCTATATATCTGAGAATTTGTAGGTAACTGTTTAGAGTCAACACTGTTCTTTTTCAGTGTCAGATCACAGCTCAGCTGCAGCTTCAGGGAACCAACCAAAATGGCTCCCAGTATGTACCTGGGTCCCAGAAAAAACAGTAGCATTTTCTGCCACAATATTCATGTCTTGCCTTGTGTCAAGCATGCACCTTCTCTAGATAGACCCAGAGAGTCTTAAGTTCAGGTGTTTGGGAGCTCAAAGTGATGCCAGCTTCCTTAAGCAACACTGCACACCTAAAGCCTTCCCTCCCATTGACCCAGTGAGGCTGGCTCAAAAGGACAGCTCAGTGATGGCAACTCTGGACTCTTTAGTACCTATGATTGCAACTGAAAACAGTTTGCTTTTAACGAAGTAGTACAAATGTAGTATACTGAAGCCCAAAAGGAAAACACATTTTTAATAGTAAAAAATAACTTGAATGTGTGAACTCTAATTTATAGTGATAAAAGCAATAATTAGTTCAATTTCTTATGAGCTGCTGCTTCTTCTCCTCCTCCTCTTCTTCTGGATACAGTTTTCTCACTGTTCTCATTATGTAGAAACTTGACTCATAAAGATCCACCACTATCTGTCCCTAAGTGCTGGAACTAAATGTGGGGGCTACCACATCAGCTCATTTACCTCAATTTTATGTTCAAAATTATCTGTTTCTGAGAGTAGCACTTGGTTCTTTGTCCATGTTTGGCTCTCTGAGTCTAGGACCCTGTATTGGCTCAGGTTTTTCTGGGCTGGTTTGGAAGTAAGAGAGGGTAGGTGGTGATCTAGAACAACCAAGTGCAAGACTAGAGTGACTTGTTTATGTAGTAGGAGCACCGGCTGCTCCTTGTCTCAGAAAATGTGCAGTGGTTTAACTTACAGGTATCACTTGAATCTGTACAAGCTAATTATTACATTGCTTTTGTTTTAGTACATTGGTAGTGAAGCAGAAGCTGCCAGGCGTCTATGTACAGCCATCCTATCGCTCTGCATTAGGTAAGGTGTGGACTCCACCTTTATTCTTGGTGTGTGTGTGGGTCTTCTGATAAGATGGACTTTAGCATGTTTGTTTTCCTGCAGTGTGGTTTGGAGTAATATTCATACGACATGGGCTGTATCAGGATGGCGTATTCAAGTTTACGGTGTATATTCCTGATAACTATCCAGATGGTGACTGTCCAGTAAGTGGGACTACAGTTGAACAGTGCAGAGCTTCAGTCATTGAGGAAAATCAAGGCTTACAGATTTCTTGATTCTTCTCCTGACCCTACATGTTGTAATGAAATCAATTTCTTCAGATGTATGTCTCCCACAGTCAACAGGATTTGGTGGGTCACACTGCCCTGTCTGCAGCTTTAGCCTTTCTCCACGGGGGGTGTGGGGGTGGTGAGGTTGAGAGCTGTGCTGTACCATTCACTGTCTGGTAATGGCCATGCTGCAGGAGAAGAGTAGTATCTCCCCTGTCGAAAAACTGTTTACAGGAAAGTGGTTGTAGTTAAGGGCCCTTGGTGACTAGCAGCATAGCATCCCTCCCACTGAAGTGTTTCTCTCTACATACAGCGCTTGCTGTTTGATATTCCCGTCTTTCATCCGCTAGTTGATTCCACCTCAGGTGAACTGGATGTGAAGAGAGCGTTTGCAAAGTGGAGGTTAGTGTATCAATGTTTCTTGTAGCAGCAGAGTCATCAGGAACAAGTAGAAGTAATCATGCCTTGTTTCTCTGCAGGCGGAACCATAATCATATATGGCAGGTCTTAATGTATGCAAGGAGAGTCTTCTACAAGATTGATACGACAAGCCCCCTAAACCCAGAGGCTGCAGTACTGTATGTGATTTGTACTTTGTTGCTTAAGATAAGCTTATTGTTTACTATTATTATTTAAGATAGATTGGTAAAATTTTTAAACTTTTAATACAGGTATGAAAAAGACATTCAGCTTTTTAAAAGTAAAGTGGTTGACAGTGTTAAAGTATGTACTGCTCGTTTGTTTGATCAACCGAAAATAGAAGACCCCTATGCAATTAGGTAAGTGGTATGTCACCTAGGCCTTTACACTTGTGCTTTAGAGGAACATATGGAATGCTAGCCTGGAGCTTTTTGCTTTCTGTCAGTTTAACTCCTCATGCTACTTGGGCTTTTGGTCTTAAACCAAAGGCTTTGCATGGCTTACACACTGTCAGTAATGAGATGCTTTGGTTTCTTGAGAATCTCTGTCAAGTGCTCTTTCATTGTTTCATGTGAGGACTTTTCAGTAGGCAGTGTGAGTTGCTCTCTATATCCTTCTTCAAGGCCTAACATATAGAGAGCTGAAATCACCAACTTTCAAGTGTTACATAGTGCTCATTTCTCCCTGCTTTGTTAGTTTGGATAGAAAAAACTTACCTCTAGTATATTCAGAAAAATATGTCTCAAGGTCCATAATAACTTGGAGTACTGAACTGGACCCAGGCTAACTCCTTAACATTTAGATTTGGTGGAGAGCATGGTAGAATAGATTGGAGGGCTCTATAGCTCTTGTGAACATTGGTATTGCTGGGAAGTATGCTGCAGGGCTTTTTGTGGGCTCCGCTGATAGACTGCTTGGCTTCTGGACTTTTTAGCTTTGGATTACTCTGCCTTGCTTTCTTCATCTTTAATATTTCATGGGTGATATGATATTTGCAGGAATAAGTCTATAAGAGGTAATTATGATACAAAAAACTTACAAGTATTAGTGTGCATGATAGCAACTGATTAAGATTGCTCTTTAGTAGGGGTGGAAGGTGCATGCCTTAAATCGTAGCAGTTGGGAAGCAGAGGCAGGCAGATCCCTGAGTTTGAGACCAGCCTGGTCTACAGAGTGACTCCAGGACAGCCAGAGCCACACAAAAAAACCTTTAAAAAATTCTTCCTTCTTAAGTTTTATTAGAATTGTCTTGATTGTTGAAAAATGGATGCTGTACATGTTTTGAAAGCCATAAACTGTTTTTAATATTTTCTGCCCTTCAAGCTTTTCTCCATGGAACCCTTCTGTACATGACGAGGCCAGAGAGAAGATGCTGACTCAGAAAGTAAGTACATAGGCATTTTTGAACTGGCTATCCCGGTTTCTTATCTGTCTGCATTTGAGGCCACTTACAGCTAACTCTTGGGGAAACTAGTCAGTATGATTCTGAACTTGCTCATCAGTCCTTTTTTTTTTTTTTTTTTTTTTAATGTTTGTTTTTGATTGTGCCTAGAAGAAGCCTGACGAACAGCACAGTAAAAGTGTTCATGTTGCTGGCCTGTCATGGGTAAAGCCTGGCTCAGTACAACCTTTCAGTAAAGAAGAGAAAACAGTAGCAACCTAAGAGATGGTGGATCTGGTGCACCATGCACTTTCCTGCTGGACTCTGGCCTAGTTAAAGCTGACTAATGGCAAAGGACTGCCTGAAGAGTAAA